>VUQS01020940.1:0-19324 GCA_015108495.1 Heterochromis multidens
TAAAAAGTTGAATCTGTTCATCTGGATGTAGCGATTTTTTAGTGGGAGAAACGTTTCGTCACTTTCTAGTGACTTCTTCAGTCTCAGCTGACTGCAGGCTTCCCCAACCTTATAAACAGTACATTGCATAATGACAGAAACCAGCACCACTGACTAACAATGGGCCATTTGGTCAGTTTCATGATCAATAGTATGCAAATTGCCATGATCATTGATCAATGGTCATGGCAATTTGCATACTATTGATCATGAAACTGACCAAATGTACTGTTTATAAGGTTGGGGAAGCCTGCAGTCAGCTGAGACTGAAGAAGTCACTAGAAAGTGACGAAACGTTTCTCCCACTAAAAAAATCGCTACGTCCAGATGAACAGATTCAACTTTTTAGGATACAAGAGTTTTTATGCAATTTGATGCACCCAAACCTGAAAAAAAAATTTCTTATTAATCTTTCATCTATTCATGTCCCGAGACCTGAACAGGTTCTAGTCATGGCTCTCTGACTCTCTCATGAACTTTTTCTGTCCCTGCCCAGCCCAGTGGCTCAAAAGGAAAATTTATCTGCGGATTCCAGCCCCTGAGTTTTGGATAAATAATCACTCACCCTTCTGCCACATGTCACCTTCTGATGACCACTCATTTTTCTTGGGTCCTGGAGCACATGGCAATTTGTTTTGTGCTCTCTCTATAAAAAAAAAAAAAGCAAGCAAGCTGCCAACAGAGTGGACTGCACCTATCTTTAAAAAGAACTGAATTTCAGTCCTCACATTTGTTCTACCACATAAATCCATAAACATTTCTTTAACATCTCTGACAAAACCAGATTCATCATCTCAGCACTCTCCCGAACAACCTTCTCCATGCTGTACATCATTTCTAAAAACCTCACAGCTCTGCAAGCCTGCGTGCGTAGGAGACAGAGATCCGGCTCACGGAGAAAATCCCAGCTCTCGACCCCAGGCGGGTGTCGCCATAACCAAGCTGACGAGCTGAGATTTGTCTTTCTTTCATGGAAACCACCTCCTCCTCCTCAAAAAAAAAAGCATTCGCATTGGGAAAAAGAGCTCTGAGGGGGTAAAGTTTCTTTCAACTTCAGCTGAGGAATAAATTGGGCCTTTAGATGAGCAGAACAGCCTTGAATTTGAAAAGATGAAAAAAAAAATCAAAGAGGCGAGGGGATATGTTTTTATATGCCAGGATGTGGGGAAGTTCAGGGAGGAAGGAGGACGATATCAGCGCCTTTTCTGGGCTTCTCTTGTGTTCTTTAGTGGGAATTTGCTTTTCCAAAACACCAGCTCTGTTGCAGTTTAAGGTGGTGAATGGGGCATTTTTAAAGTTCAGGTTTTTAGAATTAAAGTGATGATGAAACTGAATATAACCATGGTTATATTATACTTATAAAAGAAAAAGGAGAAGCAGCTCCTTTCGACTGCTCCCTTATTCACAAGGGGCCGCCACAGCGGGTAGCTCCACATGTTTGATTTGGCTGAGTTTTTACACCGGATGCCCTTCCTGACGCAACCCAAAAGGGATTTGTGTCTTCTCCCAGGATCGAACTAGTGTACAGTATATTTACGGTCGATATATTGTGCAAAACTCCACAGCTTGTGATGCCCCAAACAGAGCTGTTTTCAGAGTCAGATGGCCAAAAAGAAAGTTTAGTCCCAAGCTGCTTTCATGCTTCAAACATGAAGTGAATTTTTAATTTTGTTTTCTTTGACCTTTGGACTGTTTTTGCAGACACTGACAGCAAACGAGTTTACATATTGACAGATAAGAGGTTTGCTCAGACAGCAAGCACTGACAGCTGTGTGACAGCTGAGACAGACAGATTTCAAAACTGACAACAAACCATTTTTTGCGTTCTCCACACCTCCTTTTTCTTCGAGTTCACATATTGCGGATGCATCTTTGCTTCATTTTCATGCTTTGTTTGCATCTTTCTGTGGCTGTGTTTGTTTTCATATTGCCACTAGCTTATTAATGAATAAATAATCTAAGTAAATACAAGGTGCGATCATAAAGTTATGTCTGCCCATAAAACAATCTGATTTAAATTTCCCCTTCGAGGTGGTCTCTTTGTGGACTTCGGAGGTGTTTCCAGTGTGTTTAGATTCCTCTACTGAGAATCCTGTTCTGACTACTCCGCACTGGTGACCCTTCAACATGATGTTCATTTTCAGAAAAAGGATAAAGTCTCCAGGAGCAAAATCTGGCAGGTAGCACAGGTGGTGAGCAAAGATTGTGCTGGTGTGGCCAAAAAACTCCTTTGATTTCAATGGGCTCTGTTTTGGCATGTATGCAGAACTTCATGTTGACTGTCCCACCATGGAGGACAAATTCAACAACCTAATGTGCCATCTTCAGGCGTGGACACTCCCCCAGAAATCTTCCTGTTTTGGCCTTTGGTCATAGTCAGAGACCCAGCTCTCTTTGTCAGTGGTGATCCCTGATATAAAAGTTGATTCAGTTTGACACAGATGTGCTGGGAGTAGTGCTGAGGTGCACAAGAAGACCAAATTTAAACTTTATTATAGGTGGAGTTGTGTAACTTTTTGATTGCACCTTCTATGGTACTCTGACCGGGATCAAAGAAAGCCTGCTTGAGTCTACATGAGTCTACATTTAAATGTATTTAACCTTCAAAATACTACTCACACCAAAAGCATCTTGGCAAAGAAAGGCACACAAAATACAAACTGGACCACAAATTCTGTAGGGTTAACTGTATAAAATCAGTAGTTGACTTCCATTAACCTCTTTGCTGACAGCACCTCTTTGCCTTTCCTGAAGAAGACAAGCATCTTAAGTGGGTCCTTTACTCTTGTATGATCTGCCATCAAATGAAAACTGCAACCACAGCTCCATTTGCTGAGGTACAAGTAGCTCTCTTCCTGCTATAAAATGATAACCTCTAAGCTGAACCTGAGGTTTAATAACATTAGATGCAGAATAGAGGCCTCTTGAGGCTGAACGTCTGTTCAGTTATGCCTGATCTGTTTACTGTAATTACACTAACATCCCAATTCCGACAAGGTAATGATTTATTGATGTCAAAAAGCTCAATATTTCAACCAGAGCTGAAGGGAACTCCTGACCCCAGTGTTACTCCTTCTCAACCTTCCCCTGGGGTTCATCTGTGCACGACATGTAGTGAAGAGAGGAAGGGAGAGCGAAGGGAGGAGGAGGAGGAAGGGTAGATGGAGGGAGAGAGGGCTTGACCTCTGAACTCAGTGCACAAACAACACACAGGCATGTGCTGCTTTATTAAGGGATGTGACACTGATACAGGCTGAGCAAAGATTCTGTAAATACAAGACTGACTAAAGTAATTGTGCATATTTTAATTTTGAGACAATTTTCACATTTATCTCATCTTTTGGAGGCACCAGTTGCTATTCAGATTCAAATTTTTCAGATGACAACACATCAAATATTGTGCATTTACATAAATGATTATGTAAGTAGGTGGCAAAGTCGTGGCCAAAATATTAACCTATCTCAAATATGCTGAGGGTCTGTAAAAAAAATAATAAAGCCTCTTGCATCAGTTATTAGTGAAATTACATGTTTACTTGTTGAAAATAAGGACATTGGGTAATTTAGATGATAAATAGATTTTAAGGTCAATATCAACACACAATCCAGATTTTTAAATATCAAATCAAATATTTAATTTTATCTTCTGACACTTCTGTTCTACAGTACCTGGTTGCCTGATGCAAATTTAGAAATCCAGCATAAGGATGACACATGGAAATCATCCCAGAGGCAGACATGAATGTGAAAGTCAACCACACATCAATTCAGAAAGAGAGGCTGAAGTGCTGGATATTCACTTGTTTGTTGCAGCACATTCACCACATTTTACATTTTCTCTACCAGCAGGAGGGGTGGCTGAAATAGCAGCGGCGGTGACCTCTCTGTGGGACGAAAGAGCAGGACAGGCGGAGTGAAACAGTGGGAGGAAGCAACCGAGCGTGTCGGCACAAATCATCTCCACGCCACGGGCTACCTGACAGGTGACTGCGCCACGTTTCTCAGGGTCTGCTGGGAGGACAGCAAGAAGGTACAGCCGGCAGCGCAACTGTGACAGACAGTCAAGAGGAATTTTAGTTCAAGTGCCACCTGGGAAAATCTGAGCTGCTGAACAAAACTTTTCAGTCAAGATTCCTTAAGAAAGGCACCTAATCCCAGGTTGATGTATATCACTGATAAAAATGGGGCTCCTCAAGGAGAGGCTGATTGGAACAACAAAGAAATTGACCCAAACTTTGTTTCCAGCCATAGAATTGGCTCTAATTGAGCAATTTGCAAATGTGGGATAACTTTTGAAATATATTGGTTTATTTGTGGCAGCTTTCCACAGTATTTTATTTTGAAAAATTAGTCATTAATTTGCCTCTCCAGTGAGTGTCTTGTTCTGTAAACAGACTTCAATTCAGACTTGGACATCAGCTGGTCACCATAATCCTTGTTCCGTTCTTCGGGAGACTGCAGAAATGAGGACTCTGATGCCAGCTGCAGTGCAGTGCAATGGAGTTGGAGTCCATCCATGGGAGGAGAGGCTCACTGAAGAGGCAGCTAGATGTAATGCTCACTTTCTCTCAAAGTAACTTTACATTAGAATATTTGCAGTGGAAAATTCTCATGTAGGGTAAAGCTACTTTCAGCTTCACCGTATTCACAAGGGGTCACCACAGTGCATGGCTCCACATATTTGATCTGATAGATTTTTATGCCATACTCCTTTCCTGGTGCGACCACAAAAGGATTTGTTTCTCCTCCCAGGAATGAACTGGGGCTCTGTCGTTGGTTAGGCAAATGTGTAAAACGCTACACTATGGAACCACTAAAAACTCATATAGAGTACTGTTTTATAATTAATTTACACATTTACACATTCACCTAACAAGCGAAAGCTCCCCAGTTCAGTCCCAGGAGGAGACAGTTTCCTGACGCAATTATTGTTAAAATCTGCCAAATCAAATATGCGTAGCTACCTGCTGGGGCTACCACTTTTGAATAAGGGAGCAGCTGAAAGTAGCTTTTTATTTAGGTGTGCATTTGCCTCATTCTGCGTGTTTACACATGAACAAATACACTCCAAATAGAACTTAAATCTGTGGGGAAATACTGCTCCGGCATATGGGCACTTACAGTTTGACCCCCGCGCCCAAAACCTGATGACAACTACAAGAGCTACTCTGCCAAAACAGCCTTAGGCATTTTCATCTTTTCTTTACTCTAAACATTTTTTGCACTCGCTGCTGTCCCTGGAGAAAAAACCTCCCACTGTTCCAGGTGGCCATTTGGCCTCTAGCTGCCAGGCATCACGGTAACTGACTACAAGTGTCAGTGTAAAGCAGGGCTCCTGTGCTCTGCAAATCTGTGAAACAAAGGTTAAAAATCTCCTCCATCTGGCAATGCTCAGGACAAATTCAGGGCATCCCTGCCAAGCAGCAACCTGTTGCTGCAGCCTTCATATCATCCACATCAGCAAAGGGCAAAGATCCACTGGAAGCTGAACTGTCGACCAGGGGGAGGGAGGGTGGGGAACCATGAATTTACAACCATGTTTGGGAAATAATTATAGCCAAGTGTAAGCCCAGTAGCTGGGCACAAGGTGAGCATTCAAAGAAGATATTTACTATGTGAGAGACTTGACTGTGAAGGCCAAAAAGCTCTTTCATAGTGTGATGAAATACAAAAACAAACCAAGGTGTTCTGCTGATGGTTGCTGGAAAACAGCCCGCCCAATGACCCAGTGACCTGTATCAGAAGTACAGGTGTAAAATAAACAGGTGTAAAATAAAAAGACTAAGAATATTTTAATTCTTGGACTCCACTAGTGTAGCTTTGCATGACTCACAGTTCAAAATAATCCATATGTGACCTTGGCCTTGAAGCACCTCCTCTTTTTGTCACTGCCAGAGTTATGTGCCTGAGATGGCCATGTTAGGGATACTGGCTCTCAGTAATATCATATGATGAAGAGTAGAAAAAGTTTCTGAAAATGAGTGTTCAGGCAGTCTGAAGCCTTAGCATTTGGCTCACAGGGACTACGTGCACACACACTGACATGGCATATGTCAGTGTGTGGTCAAGATGACCTGCTGAATTCAAACTGAGCATCAGAATGGGAAAGAAAGGTGATTTAAGGGACTTTATATGTTGGTTGTTGGTAACACACAGGTTGGGATGAGAATTTCACAAACTGCTGACAAACGCACAACCATCTATTTTTCAGAATAAGGAATGTTCTGAAAACTAACTTTAAACTAACTTTTAACTGTATATTTAATTAAATTATAATGTAAAAAATAGAAACAATTTCTTGATTTACTGATGAATCAAGCAACAATAAATTAATATTAAAAGAATGATTGAAAAAAACAACTGGCAAACAGTTGCTTGTTATGACTTTTTAATAGGATTGCAAACTGGAGATGTTTGGGGTTTCACCAGTAGCTATGGAAAATATTTATAGGTATTTATGTTACAGCCAAACCCAACATCCTAATCAGTGAATACAATCCTCAATTTATGGCCCTAGTTTGAAAAATTATTAGCAGAATGATTAAAAATAGATATGTTACATAGCAGCACCTTTTCATTGTGTATATGAAGGATTTTATATTAAAGGAACAAACATCCTGAGTACAAAACTTAATTAACAAAGAACAAGACTGCAGCTTGGCCAGTAATTATATAACAACTGTGCAATGTAATGACATGATTTCAGATTTCAACTTCCAATTAGGCCTCCTGCTTCCTCCAGCTAAATGAAGTTCTGTCAAACCCTACAGTGATCACCTTCAGCAGCAGCAACATTTCGTGAAGAACCAAAATCAAAGCCAGGTCACTGATATCCGCTTAGACAGGATCGTGTTTGCACAAATCCCCTCCCCTGCTTTCTTCCTCTCACTGTCCCTCCTGGGACAGATGAGGGTGGGTGGGGGTGAATGGATTCCAAAGTCGAGGTTGTGCTGTGCGTGTAAACAAAGTGAATTCCTGCTGTTGATCAGTTCAAGTTCAAAGCCTCCTTACAAAGCTGGAGCCTTGGTATCAGCCACCCTTGAATTCCATTATGCTGCTGTGTATATGTGTGTATGCAGGCAGAAAAGGGAAGGTGTGTGATGGTGTTGGGGTTTGATACAGGGGCTGTATCCCCCTTTAAGGAAGATTCAGGTTGACTTCCACAAGCAGACAGACACTGTAAACCTCTTGCAGGGACAGCAGAGTCACTCTGAAGCCAACAGGGGAACAAATGAGGTTGGACAAAGGCATGTTTGTGGAAGCTGTCTGGTCTCTTTGGAAGCGCTGGGAAGACTCCCACAGCACAAAGACCTCATTCATGCTCTGTGCTCTACAACAGTCAGGATTTTTTTTTGTTGGAACTCATCCATAAACATCCTTTTGTCCTCCAACTGTGCAATGAAAACAAGGTGAAACGAAAGAGTGTCATCTCCGATTGTGCTGCCCCTGATGTTGCTAATTCTTTGGACAGAAGAGCAGCTGGTGCTTGGGTCAGAGCTGAACTCGATCATGTTATCCTGAGGAAAATCAGTGTTAGCGACACACACCAATAACTTTCCTAATGAGAGCCTTGGGGTTCATACAACTTAAGAGAAGTAAAAACTTTAGTTAGACTGTTTTAATGCTACAAGGAAAAAATTTAAGACCAACTTTAAAATAGCCAGGTACTTTGGTTTTTATGGTTTGGTTGAGGTACTTGTCGAACATTAAAACAAAAGAGTCTATACTGAAATGTATGGAGCTAATGGAAATTCACTAATGTAAGCTATCTTCTACAAATTGTATGCAAATGTTGGCAATGCCAGAAACATTGTACCGCAGGCTTTTATCCTGTCCAACACTTGTCTCGTGTAAAATGTCTTGTCACCGGTTTCAGCCATGCACTTTGCATTTGCATTTTCACTTCCCCGTGTTGTCATTGCCTCACAAACAGTACATCAGCTCTGAGCATCCCAAGTTGTGCCATCTATCCAGTGATGTAATGTAAAAGGCACTCATGTTGATGATGTTACCAATTATTGTGTGCAATAAATTGCAAATTTAGAAAACAAATCATAAAATCTTATACCTTAATACCAGACTCTCTTTTTCAGAATAATGTGCCTTTTAAGGCTACTTAACGATCTGCTGGAACCTTGAGACACTCAGCTGGGCTTCAAATACTCTAACGTATATATACGACTGCAAAAATAAACCAAGGTTTTGCATTAACATTTACTCATGTTTCAAATACGAGAAAATATAAATGCACTAAATACTACTAAAAATGAAAAGAACAATGGAAGGAAGGAGCAAACAAATAGGTAAACATCAAGGGGAAGGAAAACGGTAAGAAGGAAGAAAGAGAAAATAGAAGAAATGAAAGAAAATATGCAGAGACCAAAAGTATAACAGAAGGAATCAAAAGAATAAAACAGGATTTATACTGCAGATGTCACAGAAAAGGAAAGAAGGCAGGGACAGAAAGAAAGAAAGAAAGAAAGAGAGAGAGGAAAAAGAAAGAAAGAGGGAAGGAAAGAAGCATGGGGGTGTCAAAATAAAGAAAAGGGAATAGGGACCAAAGTGAAAAGAAAAGAAAAAGAATGAAGCAGGGAGTGAAAGAAGGAAAAAATATATGCAGATTTAGGGTCTCATGTTAAAAATGAAATCTAAATCTGTAGACATAACAGATTGAAATTTAAGGCTTCAGAGAGCGATGACTCCTCATCTGTTTGGTTCACTGTGTGCCTCCTTTAATTTTGAATCAACTCTATTTAAAGTTGCCATTCAGAGTCACTGTAGCTCATTTTCCTGCAGGCCCTTTCTGACTTCTGTGCTCTAAAAGCTGCATCCTTAGTGCTGCAGTGGGTCCATCTGGACCTCAGAACCTCTGATAAAATGTCCATTTCCATCCTGTGACTTTCACTGTTAGTGCTCCACTCTCCTCCTTCTGTGCCTCCTGCTCCTCGCTGACACTCTGTTGATATACAGCACTAATGGAGCTCCATTGTTCTAGCCTGACGTAGTTTGTGAAGGTCACCCTCGACTTATTCAGGAGTTCTGACAGTTTTAGCTGTGAGTCCTTGTCAGCCTGTAGAGACATGATCGCATTGGAGAGGCGTAAAGACAAAGATCCTCTGCAGGGCCGTGCTATTAAATGTATAGGAGTGGTTTCAAAGCAAGGACAGAGTGTAAACAAACACTGTGCACATGCTTCAGCAAAGACTCCACATACGTCCTCCTCCCATCAGATGTAAATATTTTATCTGGTGTACAGTTAAATTATGAATTCCTTCATCCTTTCTTTTTTGCTACATTTTTTCCTTTTTTCTTTCCTTCATTCTCTTCCTTCTTCTTAATATTTCTGATGTTTGTACTTTATTTACTCTCCTTATTACTTTGTCCTCCTCTTTGCTTCTCTTTCCCTTACCCTCCTTTCTTTTTTCTTTCTTTTTTCACTTAGGTTCTTTCCTACTTCTCGTCACCCTTTTCCCTTTCTCATTGTTCTTTTCTTTTTTCTTGCTTTGTCATTTTTGCTTCCCTTTTTCTTCATGTCTTTACTTTTTCCCTCCTTTGGAAACAACTTCTACTTCTTCTACTCCTTCCTGACAACCACTTATTTGTTCTTATTTCTTTCCTATTTATCTTCCTATTTCCCATCTTTATGTCCTTTTTTATTTCTTTCTCATCTTAACTTTGATGCCCGGACCTCCCTCTCCCCGGCCATCTCCTCCAGCTCTGCCGGGGTGACACCAGAGCGTTCCCAAGCCAGAAGAGATATAATCTCTCCAACGTGTACTGGGTCTGCCATCGGGCTTCCTCTCGGTGGGACATGCCCAAAGAATCTCAGCACTTACTGAAGCCAAAATAACCACATCATCCACAAAAAGCAGAGAGGTGATCCTGAGGCCACCAAAGCTGAAAACTTCCGCTGCTTGGCTGCACCTAGAAATTCTGTCCATAAAAGTTATACAGACATATAGAGCCTGAAAAAATCTGCTCCTTTTACCTGCTACCTATCTAGCACTGGCATCATCATCATCAGTGCTGACAACATATCCTCCTTCTGGTTGAAAGTTGGTTGGTACATTCTGCCCTCAACTTTTTGGCTGTTATGAGCACACCATCTGGGTGGCGCACTTCAAGCAGCCATACTTGATTATGTGAACACTCTCAAAATAGCAGGTGTAAGAATGGAAGTATGCAATTTGAGGCAGCACTGGTGTATGGACTCGGCACTCCGTCTTCTTGAAATTGTCATTTTAACACTGATGCTGCAATAAGCAAAAACATCTTTTCCCCAGCAGTGCTTACAGCCGTGCAATTGGCAAGTTCAAGTTGCTATGGTGACTGTATCTTACCAAACTGATTGGCCTTCTCATCGCTGTTTGGAGCTGTGTTTTATAATGAGTTCTTTATTTCACATACCTGTAAAATAAATAAATAAATAAATAAAAAACTTTGTGTCTTCTATTCAAGTCACACTTTGAATGAAAGTGTGTCTAAGTACTCAGAGGATCTGAGTCTGTCTTCCACCACTGTCACAACACAAATTACACCACAACTCTCTGCCTTTGTGTCTTTTTTTAGCCACAACCACATCGACAAGAAAAACAGAGTCATTACAAAAAAGGCAATCTCAGGTAACAGATGGAAGAGGAGCAGAATCGTGTCTGATAAGGACAAAAAGGATGTGTGGGGTCTTTTCGTCTGGCAGCATCTTTCCTCTCAGCTCCTGTCATCACAGCCTGCACAAGAGCAGAGCATAGAGAGGAAGAAAAGCTCCTCCTGCCTTATTCACTTGCCTTTAGATACACATAAAATACAGCTGAAGGCCAACAACAATACCCTCCAATCCCCCCTCCCAGTGCTGCTATCCAGGTCTCCTGTTGGGGCTCGAGTCTGGTTGACTTCCTTAATCCTTCCCTCCCTGCATGGGGCTTGGGAGAGAAGAGACAGGAAAACCAGTGAGGTGCTACCATTACTTTCAGGCTCACAGCTTGTTAGCTTTCCCTCTTTCTTTGCTTTTCTTTTCATTTCGTTCCTGCTATTCAACTTTTTCTCCTCAACTAATTTGAAAAAATGAAAATCCCCCAAACTAGCTACTACTATTTAAGTTAGAGCTGTTTAGGTTTAGGTTCACAACTTTCTATTTACTTATTTCTCTTACTTTTTTCCCCTTATGGTATTTATATTATTTTTCCAATATAACTCTGTGCGAGAAAACAGAATAATTACAGATACAGAAATAATACATGGTGTGTTTCCCAAAATTGTAACAAATTCCTTTATGTACAAAGAAAAAGAAAAGACATGAGTAGTTAACTTGGTATTAACAGAAAGGGGGAACAGTCTTGAATTTAGTCTCTTGAAGCTTGAAATATTTGCGTGCAAACACACAGTGGATGCTGTTTAATCTGCAAAGTAGCATGAATAGGAAGGTAGCTGGAGATTGTCCATACACCCAGGAGAAAACTGTGAGGAGAAAGCTCTAGGAAGTCACCACACCTGGCTCTTATCTATACCAAATGAATAATTATAAGAAGGAATGGTCACCCTTCCAAAGACATTTCAAAGAGTTATGAAATTATATAAAAACTCGATTGGTAATGTTCCTATTTTTTGTTTTCAAATATATATTTTCCCCTGTTTTTTCCCCGTGCCTGGTAGTATGCTAGTATGGAAGGTGACAGTAATGCATCTGTAAGCTATAAGTCCCTATGGACTGCCAATCACTGGAGTGGTAAAGCTGGTGGTGTAGTTGTATAATAAAATCGTGGTACAAAAAGAAACTTTTAAAGCCAAATAAAGTTACAGTCATCCAAAAGTTCAATGTGGAACATCAAAAAAATAAAGCCAAGCAAAGCTTTACTTTACCTTTATCTTTATTCGGTCCATTAGGCTTCCATCAAGCTTTACAATTCTCACACAAATAGCAGATGAGCTATGTCAGACATACGAATTTTCCTTTGGGATCAATAAAGTTATTCTTATTCTTATTTATATCACAAGAAATGAAATGATTAAAAAAAAATCAGATGACAAACTGAAAGAGCGTAGGTTGAAGCTACAGCTTATATAACACCTACCCCTGATACAAAAAAGGTAAAAAAATCAACACATAAGTAAAATCATATCAACTACATCTTTAACCTCTGATTTAGATACAGAATCAAAAGAAAAGATAGACCATTCATGTCAAACCCAGCTATAGATGAACTCTTTGTAACTAACATTTATCACTATACTGAATAATTACTTTAGTTTTATACAATTTTTTTTTAACAGTTTCAGCATGCTGCACATTTAAATTTTGTCAGAACAGCAGTTCCAAAGTTCAACGACACTTTACATTAGTCCTAATCTTGGGTTTCTCAAAAATATGATTTCCTCTTAATTTGTATTTGTTATCACTTTTTTAAACCAGCTTCTGGATACCAAGTGGCAATGGACCATTATATGCTTTGTACATTAGTCTACCACAACTATACAGATTTGTTCCTGAATTTTCAAATAGTTCCCCATGAATATCTAATGCCTATCCATTTAATTAGTGAGTTTTAAAGTTTAACAGAATCCCCTGCTTCCAGTCTCAATATTATACTTTAACACAGTGACTAGGTCAAACATGTACTGTCTACACTCACTATTTTGAGTTTACACTGTGTATGGCTGCACGCAGTACTTTTGACAAGCAAATACTTGAGTGTGGGACATTAAGGGTTAGAGAGTATTTAAATCTGTTTGGCAGTTTAATATATTTTTTATTAATTTTTCATGTGATCCAGCCCAGTGTTCCCTACAGCTGAGGCTGTGGAGATACTCAACAAATCATAAAGTATGTTTCACCCCATGGTTCAGCCTACATACTCTTCACAGTCCCCTGTTTTTCCCTTATTACTACTACTAATGCTACTAGAAATACCAAGAAGTATCAAGTCAAAGACATAAGCTATTAGTTAAATTCAGTAACAAGTTAAAGTGCTCCTCTTAAAGACCCGAGGCTATCGTTCTTTTTTCTCTCCTTCCACTCGCTCTTCCTTCTTCTTCTGTTATTTTCCTGAGTTCATCAGGGTACACTTGACTCAAATCAGACTGCATGACCTTTACTTGAGAATATTTTGTTCCACTGTCACACTGCTGTGTTTCTACTTTGATGCAACAGGGAACCCACTCACTCAGTTAAGCCACAGTTCCGTCCTGCAGAAATAAAAAAAAAAATCCAGCAAATATAAAAACTGTTTTTTTGGTCCTTATTAGTGTGGACTCTTTTGTATGAGGTTGAGCCCTAGGGCACCTTGGTGCTCAGTAATGTCCCATTGACGCCAGACACTGCTGGGCAGGGAGGCTCTGGCTGCTCAAGCCTCTTATGGCTAATTTACAAGAGAAAAGGAAGCCTCTGGGTCATGACTGACTCATCAGAACCCAGTCTGTGCTTTAAAAACTTCCTGCCCTCCAGTGCTTTGATTCCCTTGGGAGCACAGGACTTGGAACAGGTACTGTGTAATTAAAAAGCTGAATAGAAAACACCTCAAGAGAATTAGTCATCACAAAGTACACATCTTCATCGTGGTCACACAAGTGAAAACTAATTTAGCAGTCAACTGCAATTTCCAAGAGGATCGATTGATCTTTAAAAGAATAGTATGAAGAGACTGGAGTTTTAAAAGCTTTATGCAGCTGAAATTAAAGACTGCAAGAGACTGAATCAAAGTGGTGTATAATATGACTAAAGAGAAATAAATCCCAGCACTAAGTCAGTTTTTCAAACTTCTCAGTTTGGAGAGAAACATGAATAATTCATAATCACAGTCCTGTATTTCCATATACTGCAGAGCTCTAACGACGAAGCCTTTTCTTCATCTTTTACATTTACATTTGAAACATTTCACTGGCAGAGATTCATGGTTAGGGTGACTCTAATTGTATGAGCAAAGATTTCAGTTTCAGCTGATAATGAACAGCTATCAAGATCTCCTTTGAAGCTGAAGAATTACATGCAGCAGTGCTTATTGTTCTCCTAATACAAATATACAAGTAACTGCAACCTAATAAAAACATCATACAGATCATATATAAAGTGTCCAATGCCCAATTTTTTAAACCGCAAAAGATGCAAGAAAGATGCAGGTTTCAGTGCTTGTGTTCTAAATATATCAGCTCATTAAATGGCTGTTATCATGTGTCTTCACTGAAATTATTATGCATCAGACAAAGCGAAGTGCATCTTTATCTATTTCTGATATCATGTTAAAATCCCTGCTAGTGTTATCACTGCCACTCAGGGCTGAACTTGCTAGCTCTGCAAACCAAGAAAATTGGAGAGACAGGCTTTCAAGCATCTGGTTAACATAGTAAAAGGGTGTAATTGATCAAAGTAGTTGTGTTGCCGGAGCCAAACGGCACACAAATGTGCCTCTATTGCACTAACCCAACGCTTTCTCCTGGGGCATCAAATGACATTTTGTTAGATGCTGCTTGCATCTCAGCCATAGACAGTATGAATGATGGATGTAGCTTCCAGACCTGAAAAACTAAGCCAACAAGGAAGTGCCTTAATCCTGCATTCCTTTTAATGGTCAGCAGGTGGCGATACCTGTGGATGCAAAAAGACTTCAGTTCTTATAGAAGACTATGGGGAAATGGCCCTCAGACTCTGATGAGTCCCTTCCCTTTCCTGAGTTTATGGGCTCAGTCGCTCATTTTGTGTCATTGGATGAAAGATTAAGTCTATTTTGTAAATTCTGGTCATTTAAGAGTCAGAAAGGAGGCTCATCCAGGGCATGCTACGTCATTAGACAATGAGTTTGCAGTTTCACACTCGTCACAGCCCAAAATATACTGAGAACTTAAACTGATAAGTGGGCTGGAGTGAAAGGCAAATTTGGCTGTGGGGAAGGTTGACACATGTACACAAAAAAACTGCTTGGTTAAGATTAGCAAACACGACTCTTAAATTATAAGAAATGAATGTGTAAAATTACAGAAAAGATTCTGCTAGCTGTAGCTCATTGACTGTCATGTAATTATTAAAATGAAATTTTTTGTTAATTCATAGAAAATGTTCAATTCTGGGATTTTTTTTTTTTTACTGTGTATCTATTGTAAAAAAAACTGAAATTTTTATAGTTAACAGTGAAAAAACTGGAACTTTTCTGTCATTTATTTTTTTATCTATAACCTAATTACTTTGGTGTAGCAGGAATGGCCATGTGAGAAGTCTTCATCAGTAAAGATCAAGGTGTAAGACTTGTGAAAATACAAAAATACAGTTAAAAGTTCAAAATTGATGCCCTCCTTCATGCTTTCCAAAGCTGTCCAATGGGGCCAGATTGGAGTCTTTGCTGGGCCAGTTCTGACCCCTGGGCCTTATGTTTGACATCCCTGGTTTAACACAGTCTTGGAGAGTGACAGGATGCCTGATGAATGAGGAAGTGCACTGGTACCGATTTTCAAAAATAAGGGTGATATGCAGAGCTTTAGTAACTACAGAGGAAATAAAGCTGATGAGCCATACCATGAAGCTATGGGAGTTGTTGAAGCTAGGTTAACAAGAGAGGTGGCGATCATTGAGCAGTAGTATGGCTTCATGCCAAGAAGGAGCACTACAGGTGCAATGTTTGTATTAAGAGCGCTGACAGAGAAGTATAGAGTTGGTCAGAAGGAGTGGTGTCTTTGTAGATCGAGATAAAGCATATGACAGGGAGCCAAGGGAGGAACTGTGGTACTGCAGAAGGATGTTGAATATGGACCTGCCAGGCAAGAAGAAAAGAGGAAGACTACAGAGAAGGCTCATGAATGTAGTGAAAGAGGAAATGTTAAGGGCTGGTGTGACAGAAGAGGATGCTAGGGATAGGGTGAGATGGAGAAAAATGACCCACTGTGGTGACCCCTGAAGGAACAAGATATGGTGCAGAGGTGGTTTCACAACACAATTGTCTTATATCTCATTTTTGATACGCAATTTTTCTACATTTTTGTAATATTTTTACATTTTCACTGAGCTGTTTTTATGCACAAATTGAAGGTGCAGGCACATTTTGCTGTCAAATGTGAAGTACCTGAGATGTATGTTTTTAAGATTTTGTAAAGTTTAGGTAAAAAAAAAAAAAATGACAACAGCTCTTTGGAAATGAGAACCAAAGAAAGACCACCTTTGTTCCTGCAAAAACAACCCCCACTCTTTTGCCTCCTGTAATTAAGCCATAAAAGACAACTCTTCACTGTTCACATGGGAACTGAACACACAGGCTGTGCAGCTCATCTGCTGTATGAAGCCACTGCAGACCTCTATGATCCAAATACAGCTTTGGATAAAAGTTTCAACTTCTGTATGAAATCTTCTGATATTCATTTGATATTCTTGTTTGGATCATTTCCTCACAAAAAAACAAAAACACACAACCCATTTGCACACTGAAAAAAAAGCAAACTTAACAGGTTTATGTCTTTCAATATCTCATAATAAAAAATAATGTAGAGCCACTATGAGAGGTGCTGAACAATCCAAACTAGGTTGAATAACAGTGATTCTTTATGACAGCTTTGATATGTACTGCTGGCATGCTCCACCAATATCTGATCAATACCTTAATAAGCTGAATCAGATGAACTGATGATGGAATTCAACAAACGCATGGGACAGATGCAGAATGCAGAGCAGATTTGGGAACAGCGATCACAGAAAAGTACAAGAAATGCTACAAACAACAGGAGGAATGACCTTTACCTTTCCTCAGGTGTGCATCCAAAAGTGGACATTTTTATCAATATATTAACAGATACATCAATATAATGCTCTACACAAGCTCCCAGAGGGAAATGTGATGCCTTTAAACATCTACTATTGTGTCTTCTAAATTCCAAAATCCAAAAATGCACACTTTACAAAAAACGTTGTATATTTGGTTCATAAATTACTTCAGGAATCATTAAATTGTTTTGTCAATCAAATATTTAATGATCATTTTATTAAACCATTGCACCTTGGGATGCATGGACAATACTTTCTTTTCTGTGGATTTGCTAACAATAAGAAAAATGTAGAATATCAACAGACTTTTTTTGTAACATAAATGTATCTCTACAGAGAGAGACTGCTATAGCAGTTAAATCTACACCCTCTCCAACTCCAGGACAGTCTCCCTCTGACCTTTAACCCACTGGTGCTTCGCTAATGATCCTAATTCACCATTAGTATAGTCAGAATACGTGACAAACCACCACACTTTACTCCCATAAGAAGCTTTGGGCCCATGATTGGAAATCCTAATCTGACAGTTAAAGCACTACTGCTCTGTAACGAGAACCAAGCGCGCTGAAAAGAAAACAACAAGTGGCCTCCCCTTCCTCTCTCTGTGTACTCAATAAAACCCAAAGTGGCCCCATTTTCACCTGTTCCATTCAACTGGTCTTTTGTTTGAGCATAACTGTGTCAACGCTGGCGTTTCCAGAGGTCACAGAGGGCAGTTTCTTAATGCGAGGTGGACGTTTTAAAGCCCCAAGCTGGGAGCTGTGGCTAACAGCTGAAACGTGATGCAAGAACTGAGAGGCAAGTCCTCCTCAGCCCAACTTCCTGTGAACAAATCTGTTGATATAAGCATCTAAGCTATAAGCCAGTTCCATGTATGAGTTATACCAATGATATTTGCCTCTCTAATTTTTCTGCTTATGCTACACTTATGCACTTATCCCAAATCAGAGTATCTGTGTTTTTGAAAGCCTTGTGCAAGCACTCTACTATCAATGAGGACAAACCTTATTTGGGTGGAACTCTACAGAGCAGAGCTTCAAATTGCTTTGCAGACAGTAAAACAAAAACAAATGAAAGCTAAAAAGATGAACACTACAAAAGTCAGAAATTAGTTTATACATATATATATATACATATACATATATATATATATATATATATATATATATATATATATATATATATATATATATATATATATATATATATATATATATATATATATATAAATAAAATTTTTAAAAATTGGTTTATATTGCTTATCTTCCATGGAGGTTAAAAATTAAAACTGTTAATTCAGCACTCAGAAAAAAAACAGTCAGTCTATAATAAATTATTCTCAAGGGGCCAAGAACGTGATGTTATTGATGACATCAAAGGATTCGTTCTTCACATCACCTTTACTATATTATAGGAACATAATATTTGAAAACTTTTCCTAAAGTCACTCTGGAGAAATAAAAACATGAGAATAATATTAGACAGCTGCGCTTGTGGCATTAAAAGGCTGAAAGCAGTTGATAATAACTCTTATAATGATAAACTCTTGAAATGCAGATACAGTGCTGAGTTGTTTCTCCTTAACAATCCATTTGAGACTCATAAAAAGTATTATGGCAGAAAAAGATATGAAAAACCAAAGCAAGAAGGGGGATACACCAGAGAGAGTTTCCATTGGTTTGATATAACTGTTGAAACTGCACTGATATTGAACTCTTCCTTCTATTGAGGAGTCAAGTCCCCAAGTATGTATTCAAATCGCAGTTTTTAGACGCTCACAGTCTGTTGAGTGGTTCAGTAATAAAACTGTCACTTGAGAATCATCTCGTTCAAACTTAAAAGCCTAACCAACATGTTTTTGATTTAACTGTGACACCAACCATTGGTTGGTAAAGTCTCTATTTTGCAGCCTTCTCTTAAGCATTGTGGCCATCGTCTTCTTGTTTTATTGGAGCCAGGAGTGACCTTATTAGACCAGATGGTGGATTGCTACCGTCATGTGAAAAAGGATGTTTTTTACAGGAGTAAAAACAGCAGTTTGCTGGTCTTGAGCATCTTCCTAAGAGTGGACGTCCCAGCAAATTCACCTCAAGGTCAGAACAAACTGCAAAAAAGTCAAGAGCTACACCTCAGAGTGTACAGGCCTCAGTTAGCATGTTAAAGGTTAAAGTCCATGACAGTACAATTAGAAAAAGACTGCACTACGGCTGAACTATGGCTTGTTGGGAGGGTTACCCAGAGAAAGCCTCTTCTCTCCTGGAACAATGCCCTTTGGACAGAAGAGAACAAAGTGGAGATGGTTGTTGTGGCGGGGTGTGGTTTGCGGCCACAGCTGTGTGGCATGTGTAATCTCATCTCCCCTTTATTTAGCAGGACGCTGGGACCAGAGACCAGCTCGGACTGGAAGCAGAGTTGGCCGGCAGCTGGAGAGCTGTGCGAGCCAGTAAACGTACTGACTAAAAACACTGTAAATAAACGTCACATTGAGCAACATCCTGCATGCCTGGGTCATGTCTATCACAGTTGTCCATAATGCACAAAAGCATATCTGCA
>VUQS01020941.1:5002-16658 GCA_015108495.1 Heterochromis multidens
GGGTTGAAAAGTTGGGGGGGGGGGGGGGGGACTCCCTCCATTCTGCCCTCCTTGTCTTGTGGTGCAGGGTTATTTTTAGCTACGAAGGGGAGCAACAAGGTGCTGTAAAGGCAATCATTTCTGCTGCAGCACAGCCATCGCTCACTGCAACATCTCTGTCACGGCAGAAGAAACACACACTTATGCATGCATGCAGTTTTTAAGGACCTGTATCACTCTAAGTACCTCTACACTGAAGCTGTCAATAGCCAATATATAACCAATATTCACCCTTTAAGGCCACAGTCTCACAGATATTCACAACATGACACCCAGCTAACCATCGACATCAGCCAAAATCAGATTTGACAAAAATTTTCCTCCCCTAATTTGCCACCTAAAAAGCAACTCCTTTAATTTTTTGGTCTAACGCGTATACTGAATTTCACGAAGGTCAAGTTTCTCACTTTAAAGTGCTTCTCATTTTTCACACCGAAAACAAAAGCTCCTTCTCTGATGCCAAACGTGTGAATACCAGCCAAAGTGTGTCAGGTCAAGCCAATTATGTTAGGGATTAGCTGAGCACACATACACACAAGTGTTTTCCCCACATCAATGACATTTACCAGGTCAAGGAGAAGAAATCCTATCCCAGCATCTGAATCAATAGCTCCTCTTAAAGGAATTAAAAACATACAGTATTTCATTACCCAATGCAGCTAATAGCTTTTTCTGAGATCGATGTTTATATGCTTTCTGCTTTCCTATAGATAATCCTTCCACTTTCTATCTGTCTCTGCGGGACTATGTAGTGAGGTTACAGTAATCAAATATGATAATCAAATGTGATATTTGTGATCCTTCATTGAAAGGAAATGCTTCTGAGACTGACTAATTTCCTCATTAACATATGTTACGTTCAATAAGTGGTAAGAAGATCCCCATATATGACAATGTACTGAAAACATGTCTTCTTTGGATCTAAAAAAAAAGACTAATTATAGCTTTAAATGCTTTGTCTAGATTTTTACTGCCATACAGGGACTTATGCAATTCAGTGCTAATTAGGCAAGTATGTTGGGAACAAACTTACTGTAAAATGTTAAGATGATTTATAGATATGAATAATGCTAAATAGTAATGTGTGTCAGCAGTTAAAGGTCTGCTTCTTAATATAGCATGACTCACAGTGCTGCATTACTATGCAGAGAGGGGGATTCTGGTAGACTCCTTGAACAAAACAGTTTCTTTACTTTAACAGAGAAGTTGCTGCTCTACCACTTTTTTTGTTAAATACCTGTCTTTGATCAGGAAGTGAAGTTCGTGAGATTTACAGTTTGGAAAATTGGAGGTCCCAGAGAAAACCCAGGCAAGCACAAAGAGAACGTGCAAACTCCACACAGGGCCAAACCAATGACCCTCTTGTGTACAACAATTTTAACCACTGAGCCACTGTGCAGCTCCTTTGACCTGTTAGTTTGTGTTACTGTGTGAGTTTGCAGTTAATTTGGATCCCAACTATGCTAAAACACCAAACTATGGTGGTCCTGCAACTTAAGAAAACACCAGCAAATAGAAAAAAGCTGAAAAAACACACCAAATAAAACGGAAGTTGAATAAAATACAATGGAAATCGGGAAAAAAAACAAAATCTCACAAAACATTAAGTGTTTTTAGGGAGACAATAAAGTGAAGGAACAGCTGCGGATGTGATAGAAACCAAAACATGTGAAGGATCGCACTGAGACACACTTAAAATAAGCAGAGGATTCATCAGTGTGAGGAGGAAAAAGATGCAGGTAATGTGTGTTTTAATTGCATGATTCATATAATGCTGTAGATACATATTCGCTATTAGCAGTTTACTGTTAGCCTGTCATTTCCGCAGTTGGTGCGTCACGTTATTGTCTCCCCAAAAACACATCAGTTGTGTTTTGTGAGGGTTTTGGGTTTTTTTTTTAGCTTTTTTTCTATTTCTGTTGTGTTTTTTTCAACTACCGTTGTATTTTGTGTGTTGTATTTTGCTGGTGTTCTCTTGCAGTGCGTTTGACCTCTCAGGGCAACCGTACCAAACTCACACAATAATACTAAACAAACTAACCAATGACAGTGGTAAGCCAGTAACTCCTTTGTCCTTTAATGAAGAATTACTGTTTTTGTTCAAAGAAATCTGGTATCCTTGCAGGGAGAAATGTTAAATATAGCATACTACAAATATACATATAAGCTAATACTTACTTTTTAGGTGGCTAAAATGCTTAGCGTCTATTCCAGTACTCCTATCTGTTCCTCTATACTAGGGACATGCTGACAAGATGTATTATAGGTAATGCAGGTAATGCCCATCCTAAAATTCCAAATTATTCATTCAAGGTGGAAATGTGCATCTTACCAGTAATGAGTTCTCGTACTTCCATGTCGTTTGTCTTCCTCAGAAGGCGGATAAGGGCTGGAATACCATCACAGTTCTTGATGGCCACCTTGTTGTCATTGTCCTTGCCATAGGAGATGTTGCGCAGGGCACCACAAGCCTTGCGGTGGACTTCAGACTTGGGGTGATCCAGAAGACCCACCAGAACAGGAATTCCCTTCAGCTGACGCACATCTTTCTTAATCTTGTCATTTTCGTAGCACAAGTGCTGCAGGTAGGCAGCGGCGTTGGACTTGACTGGGTCAATGGGGTGGCCTAGCATGGCAATGACCTCGGGGAGATCTGGGTCACGCCAGCGTGGGTCCTTGCGGATGCTGTCAATGGAAGGTGAGCGTCGGCCACCCATGCGGTCTAGACTGGCCATGCTACCTCTCTCTGGCTGAGCCAGTGGTGCTGAATACATGCCATGGATGTAAGGGTGGCGCTCATCGATCAGCTCTGCCTCAATGGGGTCATCTGGGTACCCTCTGGAAGAAGAGAGAAGAGAGGACAGTTAGGACGAGGAAGATGGACGAGGTAAATGGTGGGTGACTCAGACAGATTTGTCTGAGAGAAGAATTAGGCAGCCGGGGGATACACTCTGAGAGAAGCCAACTGAGGTGAGAGCTGCTGACTAATGAGGGGAAAAGGGAAAGCAAAGGACAGGGTGAGTAAGAGGTGAAAAGAAGTGAGAGATATAGGAGGAAAGGGACATGGAACTGGACAGAAAAAGAAGGGAACATGTGATGACTTGTGGTTTAGATCTGATTTTACCAGATTTGTCAGAAGGACTGTGATGGCAATTCTTTGCAATAAAAGAGATATAGTGTGCAACATTCTTATTATTCCTCCCTGCCAGGTGGCAGCAACAAAGATGTCAGACTTCAAGAAACATAAAGTCTTAGAAAGAGTGACTGAAAGACAGGAAAAGATTGCTGAAAGAAAAGACGGGCACTTCACAAAGAAACAGAGACAAGGCAATACCAAAGAAATGCCTTTGAAGGATAGCCTTGTGAAGTTTTTCTTTTTTCCTCTGGAAGCCACCACATACGGCAGAGAAAGGATTTGATGTCTTTTCCCCCCAGGGAACACAGAGAGCTTGGCTGTCCCCTCAGGGACGACTATGAGCTCCTATGATACCTCCAGGGCTCCCTTTGCTCACTGTGCCAACTCTAGCATACAGTTGCTGAAATGTTAATGACCATCACTCTGGGACGCTTCTACTAGCATTACCCTTATTAGCACTACTGCCATTACGGCTAAGGACTTAAACAGTATTGAGCTTTACTAATTTTTCTGTGATGGAACTGAGTAGCAGAGAAAAGAAGGGAGCTCATGGGGTCCGCAGGGGGGTTTCCTTTAATGATCCCCTATTTCCCAAGCCTCTCAGAGCCTGCTCTCTACAACTCTTTACTCCAAAGACAGCCTCATCAATTTGCTACTCGAACATGGGTGAAAATATAGGCACTCAATTCCAGTGACAGATAACTGTTGCTAAAGTGCCTGCTACTTATTTTTTTCTTTAATCATGGGAAAGTTTGTCTCAATTGCAGGGCTCAACTGCAGCATGTTAGGTGAGTCAAATTTAACACTGGCAGAAAAGTTAAAAGGGATATTTTTGAAGCTTGTTTCATTAATGTGTCTTCTTTGTCTACAAGGAGAATGTTTGGGAGGTAAGAACATAAGAAGAGGCATATAATTAGGGGAGTGTACTTATGCACAGCCATTATCACACCCCTACATACTCCACAGCTTGAAACTGCTTAGCCTCATTACATAATCCAGCTGGTCTCCTCTTGTGGTCCTTGATATATGGTGGTTAGTGGTGTGACAAAATGGTGGTGAGTAGTAAGGAGCGAATTCCTGACCAAGCTCTAGTTATGTTTTTTATTAATTATGCTTTTAAAGTTCTTCCCATGCATGGGCGGGGGTATTTCTTTACAGTTTCTTGTTTTTATAAACAAATTTTTATCAATCTGCCTGCACAGGCTATAGATACTGCTGCTGCACCATGTACACGGCGAGGAGAATTACATTGCCACATGAGATTTAGTGAAGTATCAGTTTATATTCACATCTTGAATAAAAAAAGGAAATGAAGATTTCTAACGTTATAGTGCTTATTTCAAATGAAAGTCCTCTACTTCTTTACCTTCTTTATGTTGCAATGCAGTCTGGGTAGTGACGTCAAATGGTTGGAATGATCTTGGCCCTGGTTTCAACACCCTACAGCCAGATGAACACGTTTTCTGTTCAAACCTTGAAATTTAAGCCCAAGCTGGTTTGTCGTTAGAAGGAGCAACCGCCATAGTGAATGGTTTACTGCCTGGCAGGAGAAATATCTTTGACATTTCATAAAGCGATTTTCATTCGCTTATCAGAGATTTCTTGTGAAAGAAAATGACATTTGGTTTTAGTCATTGCTTAAAATGAGCAGCATTTGTGAGCTCTTTTAGTTGACTAAATGTATCAAATGCAACAGGAGGAAAGTGCCAAATAAAGCCGCGGGTCTTTTGGAAGTTCCCCACAAGCATCTTTCCCACTCATGTCTCCTCTTATTGAGACAAAGGCTTGAAGATGCAAGTCAGTTCTTTTGTTTCCTTTACACTGTATATTACAACCACATTTTGGATGGTTTATATAGTGTGGGTTGTTTAAAACAGCACCTTTTGTAACGATAGCTGTGGAGTGCACCAAATTTAATTGGGTTTTCATGGATCCGGAGTGCATTAAGCATGCAAAGCAATGGTGACCTTCATTGGGCAAAATATGTATAGAACAGGGCATTTAAAGCATATTAAGGCCTGCAAGTTGATATAGTTGGCATTCCTTTTAAGTCCTGCATACTTTTTAGCAGGCAATTTTCCATATCCATGTGTTATGAAAAGCCCTCCACAAAATTACGAGAGCTGGAGGGCAAATAGCACAACGTAAGTGCTCACACACCTAAATCAGTCAGCTCTCTGTTTCTAAGTTCAGCACAGTGGAACAAAACGCAAGGACATTTTGATATTGCCGCTTTCAAAGTCATTACATAAAAAATCCATTTTGTTAATTTGTGCTAAACTTTAAAAACTGAGAGCTGAAAACTAAGATGCTCTGCACTCGGTTTATCTCACTGCTTTATTCGTCCTTTGCCAGATAAGAGACTTGGATGTTTAGAGAGACGGGCTGATAAACTACATAAGCGTGGAAGTGGGATAATCGATAGAAGTTGGTTAAAAGTTAGCTGGAGCAGTTGTGCTAAGCAGCCATCTTGTCTGCAGGACATGTGTCCTCCCTCCTTTGTTGAGTTGTCTTTTACACAACTGGCATATTGGCTTTTATGGTACAACTTTGTGCTTCTTACTGCCATGAAAATCGATACAAGATGTACTAAAAGGAAAACTCCTGCCTAAGTATTGTAACAAGATACTAAATCTCCTATTCAGGTGAATGGAAGAAGGATTAATAGAGATGGAGTAAGACAACAACGCTGTCAAGAAGAGCCCCACGGCTAAATGCTGCAAGTTAACTAAATTGAAAGAACCACAGTGCTGAATGGCTGTGGCTTGAAGGCATATGTCAAGTCACAACAAACCTGAACTGGAAAGGGCATCTGGTGTATTCTCAGAGTTTAAGATTCTTTTAAAAAGTTTTTTTCCCCCCTAATCTTTATGGAACATGTTGGGGAGCCACAAATCTCAATAGCAGCCTGTAACTACAGTACGGAAGGAGGGGCCAATCAAGCGCTCAGGAGCCTGATTACAGCACATCATTTGGACAACAACTGCCGCTCTGAGGTTTGGCAAAAACACTGAGCTGCTTGAAACACTACAAGGAAAAGGAGGGAAATTTTAAGTGTATGTGCACGTGCTGGTGGTTTACTAAATGCTTCCATGTGTACACCAAGATCCAAAAACATACAACCACATTCAGGGATCTCCTTTGCTGTAGAGTATTTGACATGACAAGGCAAGGAAAAGCAGAAATAACCCGCACTAAAAGAAGTGAAGTTCACAATCTCAGCATCAATGCCACTGCATAGACCTGCAATATCTCTTGTCACACACAAGAGATGCCGCCGCCCCCCCCTCAATTATCTGTCACGCTGTGTTTCTCATACACTTTTGTTAACGTGCACTTCAATACACAGATAAGATGTACAGTTGTGCAGATCGTGCCTCATTTAGATCTGGGCCAATGCGGCGGGGCCTTTGGTGAAGCAGACGTCTTGAGGCTGAGTGATGGGAATGTCAGGATTTGCATTTAAATTGGCGCCATTGTGTGTACAGGGGAGGGTGTATTCATAGGATGTGAAAGGGCTCTCTGCAGCCAGACATGATGCTGTGAGCATGATTACAGAAGATCACTCTCCTCATGTTAATCGAGCTGGTAAATGTCCAGGCTGTTTGTTTCATATACGACTGCGTGGGTGTGCTTGTTTTGTTTTATAACACAAAGCACAGAAGAAAAGATAAACAGATACAATAGATATGAGATGTATGCATATCTGCAAAGTTTGGCATTCATCGATTTATCTGAACTCTGTCACATCCTCACTATACTTTCATTCCTTCATCTTCTGTCAATTACTTTCATCATATTTCAGTCACGGCCATGCATGAACCTCCTCTTCTGCAGGCCCATAAAAAGAGAAGACTATAAAGGAGTACAGGCTTAGAGGATGTTTGCATTTCATATGTACAAATATCATCCCAGCATTTATGAGATTTTCAATGACTGTTGAGAATGTTGCTCATTTTAAATTAATATTGTTTTATTGTGCACAAAAGTCATTGTGGCCATGAAACTTTCACTTTCATGGCCACAAAGAACAGAAAGCTGGAGTCATTCCATCTAGCCACTTTTTAATTACTTAGGTTTTCTGACAGAATTTTCTCTCATACCACTACTTGTTTAATTTCTTTTAAAAATAAAGTGACTATGTTTCTTTGACAGAGTGGAAGTATAACAACCCTGTTTAAAAAAAAACAGGAATTAAAACAGAATGCAGAAACTTGAAAATCACCTAAATCCTATATTTAATTAAAAAGAATACAAAGACAAATCAAATGTTGAAACTGACCAACCATATTAAAAAAAAATACATGCTCATTTTGAATTTGAGGCCTGCTTCACACTTCAAAGACACTGGAACAAGATATGGTATGTAATGCTAAACACAAAAAAACCCCTTGAACATCTTGCAACGGGTTATTTAGCAACAGATCATCAGAATGATTCGCTAGAAAAAGAGCACACCAGAGAAGAGCTCTGAACTGAAGCTGGTGAAGGGCTCACGAGGGCGGAGTTACATTAAAAACAGATACAATTCTGGAAATCACTACATACACTCAGGAAAATAAATGTCAGTGAAGGCAGTTCAGGGCTACATTCAGATATACAAAATCCAGAAATATCACCACCTACTATGAGATCTTTTGTGATGGACTGAAGCAAAATTTTTAATTTTGAGGGAGCAGCAGTGCATGGGTGTCAGTACTAATAGTAGAATAGTGAGAATGGCAAGGCTAACTGGGACATCTGTGAAGGCCCTGTGAATGCTTAACAATATAAACAGGTTTCATGGCAGGTCTGGCTTATTTTAGCAAGACAGTCCTGTCACAAACCTGTCACCCTTTAAAAACACTGGAGACACTGATGAGCAGGTGAAATCCTGTATCAGGCAAAAATAGGAAACATTTTGCTTTCAAAACTACAACAACTGTTCTCCTCATTTCAAGTGTTATTGAGGTGATGCAACACAGTTGTAATTTTCTTCCAAAGGAGCACAGATAAATTGAAAAAAATGACTCTTTTTGGAAGTGTGGTTGTATCTGAATGGCTCTTGACAGGTTTAAGGAGAAGGGAGAAAAGGCCTGAGTTAGCAAGTGTCACTACAGACAATACTGGATTAGAATAACCCCCTCCAACCCCCCCACCCAACACTATTCAATTAAGCGGTCACTAAATGTGTCTGTGTGTATTTACATGTCTGCGTGAGGGGACTGACCCCTGAATGCAGGTGGGCAGGTGAAGCAGACCGGACCGCCCAAGGAGAGACGAGCCATTAGAGATTGGTTTAAAGAAGCTTCGGTAGTCTGGCAGAGTTCAAAAGCAGCTATTAATCAACCTGGCATGAGGACACCCACACCTACAGAAAGGTGCTCATGGACACACACCGTGTGTCACACACACATTAAGGATGTGCTAGGCTTGGTGCGAAAGGGAATAAGATGCACTCACATCCAGATAGTGTGGGGGATGGGGAGAGGAAAAGAGAGCAACATGTAGCTTATCTGCAAAGCCTGAGCAGGGATAGGAGATGTCATTCCCTCCCAAAGTAGATCCATTTCCCAAAACATATAAATGAATTACTAAAAACATATTGATGCACTTTTCAGTTTCAGTGAGATTTTAAATAAAAAAAAATAAAAAAAACTGAAACTTGATATGAACAAAACTAATTAAAGCAGAAAGACATGACAAAGTAAAAACTGCCCAGACAGGTAGATGCCCCAAAAAATATCAGATGAAACTCCATCAGACATTTCTAATTCTACACATCACAGTCTACACAGAAGCTACAATTACCACCTGCTGTCACCCAATTAAGTTGCAGTTTTCATTCATATCTGTCTAGATGTACAACATGCACGTTTATGTTTGGCCAATTGGGGTGGCTGTGGCTCAGTAAGTAGAGCAGGACATCTATTAATCGGAAGGTTGGTGGTTTGATCCCTGGCTCCTCCAGTCTGCATGCCAAGTATCCTTGGGCAACACACTGAACCCCAAATTGCTCCTTGTGTTCCTTTCATTGCACTCGTTCATCGGAGTGCGAATGTATGTGTGAATATTAGATAGAAAGCACTTAAATGTAGAAAAAAGTGCTTGTGTGAATGAGACATGTTGTATAAAGTGTTTTGAGTGCTCAAGTAGAGTAGAATAGCAGAAAAATGCTTGACTATATTACTGACAGATGACAAAGGGAGAAGCTGAGAAACAGCAAATGTTGCCACGTAAAGAAATACATAAAGTGATCCATCAGTTAACATCCTGTCATGCTTTGGTTCACCTTTTTGGCTCAATGACTTATATAAAAGTCTAGATTTTGATCTCTGCCAAAGACCTGCATGCAAGTATGCATTTGTTATATATCTGAACTTGATGGCTATGATAATGCTACACTTTCAAAATGAGGCACATCCAGAGAAGCCTGAAGAGACATCATCATTCCCATCCACAAGCTAACACTCAGCAGACTCCACAGAGGTGACAAAATGAGTGCTCGACACCAATGCATAAAGAGGTTTTATTACAAAACATCTTCATTTCTGTCTGTGCATAATTGAGGGCTTGCAATGTAATGATAAGCTGCTATTAAAGTGCTTAAATTCCCAGATTTATTACAGCACGCTGGGATCGCCAGTCCTTTCTTGGAAGAATATTAATTCTATTGCAAGTGCTCAGGAGAGAGTGGGCACTACGAGTGAGCTGATTGTCACTGTTACTGGAAGGGAAAAAGCTTGAAGGATGCTGTTGTTTTGATGTAAGTGCAGGAGAAACTAAACAAAGACGAAAGAAAGATAGACTTTTTTGGATCAATTTCATTCTGCAATTAGCCAGATAGCAGTCACTCAAGAGCTGCTCCAAATGTGTGTGTGTGTTTGTGTTTGGGCATTCACATGAGCAGCTGTCAGTGTGCATGTCTGAAGGGGTGTGTGTGGCTGTTAGGGCTGTGTTGTGACACATGTAAGGCAGGCTACAAATTGCCTGTCAGAGAAAGCGCCTCTCACAAGGCGGATGGGGGAGTGACTCATTTTCTGAAGATGTGGATTTTTATTGAGAGTGTGTGTGTCTGTGTGTGTGTGTGTGTGTGTGTGTGTGTGTGTGTGTAAATACAGACAGATACTATGTGTGTAAGTGTCAGAGCCAAGTCAAAAGTGTGTAAAGACAGATATTCTGATTAGCCATCTGTTCTTTGGAGCCTCATCCGCATCAATGTACTCAAAGTTTAATTAAGTTGCTGGATAAAAGCAGAATTCTGCATCACTTTTAAACATGTTCTATCCCACTTTTTTTATGCATTCAATGCTTTTTAGTGCCAATGTTTGAATGGATTGCAACTTAGAAATGAAACCTTCCCTGACTCTTTTGGTTTCCTTCAGCAGCCTGTGAAGGATTTCTATGTAAATGATGCCTGACAAATTTTCAGTAAAAATCCAAAGGGTTCGATGTTTGTGCTTGTCCTGAACTCTGTGAATCAGTGCCTTTCTTAGGATCCCAGTGTCAACAGTGAGCAACTCTAGCCATAAAATTCAAGTCAACTAACTTTGTTTAACAAAAGACTGGCTCCCAACAACTGATTTTAGCCAAGTATAAATCATGGCACACAGCAAGTGTAACTAACTTTTGCTTTGTACTGAAACAAACTAATTGCCAACTAGCTATAATTAGTTATGCAGCACATATCTGGCATTGGTAGCTCGGTCATGTCCAAGTCAACTTTGGTGTCAACATACTGTTACCAAGGCAGAAACACTGATCTCTCAGATAGTGTACAAGATACATAAATGCACGAATCATCATCATCATCATAAACTACTAGCTATAAACTACCTGGGGTACCAAGATCCATAACATCTATATGGTGAGTGATTAAAATATTTACTTCAAATAAAAAGTACAGTTTCTTTTTTTGTGTATTTATATACAGAAACTGCATGATAGAGGCCGGCTTGTGAACATACACACATAAATCAAACGTAACCTTTGTACGTTCACATGCTTGTTACACGTACGTTTTAACGGTCACCAGAGGGTTTAAGTTTTAAGAATTGGCAAGTTTTTATTTCCTATCTGGTGCCCCTTTATCAGTCTAAACCATTAGCTGAGGGTCAAAGGATGGTCACAGCAGATGGCAGAGAGAGGGGAATCTTTCCAGACATTTGAATTCTACACCCAAAGTAGCAAAAAAAGGCAACAGGTAATCACTGTGAACGGCAGGTGTGGCCATTCTGTCCTTAGAGGTAAAGTATTGCCTTGACTTTTCAGTCATTTCCATCTTATTTTCTATGTTTACAATAAATAGCCACTATTGTTGATATTAATATAAGAGTTAAAGTGTCTGAGCTGCAGAGAAATGTTGAAAGTCATGCCTTTCCTCTTTTAGTGAACGTGTAGTTTTAAACAATGTTCAGAATCAGTGAGCAGTAACTTACTAGTAATTAAACTAGGTTAATGATTTATAGGTAGATCAACATTAACAAATAACAAAAAAGATAT
>VUQS01020952.1:8623-21872 GCA_015108495.1 Heterochromis multidens
CTCTAAGTCAACAGAAAAAGCAATCTCTTTGCTACGACATGTCTGGGAAACCTCCTCACTTCTCTACACCCTCCCCCTTACAAGAGGGATCGATAAAGTGCACCATCACCTCCAGTCCACTAGCTACTGCTGTCCTTGTGAGGGAGGCACTTCTGCCAGGGGCTGTAGGGCAACACCAGCAGCAGGAAGAGGATCCCACCCACGATGAGGACGGCCCCCGCACAGCCGATACATGATACAGACCAAGAGAGCTCATGGTGGAGAGGAATTGTGTGATCACTGGCTAAAAAAGCCATAACAGACTGGTGGAAAACCAAGAGAGACAGGAGCACCAGAACACCTGTGGCGGAGGAACCAAAAAGAGTTATGACAGGTATATTTTGGACAAAGTTAACCTTTTTTACAGTACCTTTCCCACTTTGCTGCCACCTTTACTGACCTGACAGAATGAAGCAAACAGATGCTGGTTTAAGGAAAAACAGGATCTCCTTACTGAGAGCCATAGTGGTGCAGATGGCCCCCATCACCATCAGGAACAGGCTAAATAGGGCCAGCATTGCTGCTGCCACATTCAGATCTGAATAGGGAATGATGACAGTGTTAATCAAGTTGATTTTAGACAGATCTAGATCAAAAGGTGGTTCATTTTTTTTCTTTGTTTAACAGGGGGAAATGTATCATATCTAAAAGACTGAGCAGACAAGTTTGTAGCCAGCCGCTACCCTTCAAATGCTGGCATTGTTTTTGTCTCACTGTAATGGTTGAGAGGCTGTAGCATAGTGTTAGGCGGTGTCAACAGAGAGGGAGACTACCAGAGAGGATACAACTGACTGAAATATGATGAGGTGGTAAAAATATTAGAGGGTTACCTACACAACTGGAGCTTTGTTCTGTAGCAATCAACTGTCAGCTACAAAGCGAAGCGTGACGAGTGAATCACTTTAAATGTGGACAGGGCTTTAGTCTGTAGCAGCTAGTAGCAATGATGTGTAATCCATGAACAAACGATACATAAAGCATTTTAAATTTATGTTAGTAGAAACCTGGAGCCTATTTCATGGAAACAATATGCAGAAATAGCCAGTTCAGTAACGATGGGGATGTCACAGTTGGGAAATTGCAGATCATTTCCAACAGGAATGATAAAGGGGCTTTTGTATGCAGTTTGCTTTGAGTAGTGAAAAAAGTCAAAATTAGCAATTGCAATGATCCCATGTTGCAAATCACAGCTTCCATGTTAAGTCATGAGGTTTCAGGAGATTGCTCAAATAAATGCTGCTTAAAATTCCATTCATGAATCATTCTATTGTACTGAACACTCAACTAAAACTGTGACTGTATACCCAAACAACAATCTGAAGGTATCAAAACTGCAGTGAATTAACTGGAGTAACACATGTTAACTTGAAGGCAAAATTTTAAACTCTTGGCTAGCATCTACTGACTTAACCTCTGGAGATAACAGCCAGTATTTTGAGGCTTCTGGTGAAACCAGCTGATATCTAGGCCAAGACTTCCTCTTCCATGTGCTGGTCATTGTTTGTGAATAAACTAAATTGCTATCACACAATTTGGATTTTGGCAAATGTGTTTTCTCTCCACATGGACTCTTTACATGAATGCAACCAAAACCTTCTCAAATGTGATTAGACTACAGGTGGACTACAAATGGAAATGAGAAAGCTTTCAGGAGCAAAAAACTGCTTATTCCACATATTTATATGCAGAAACCTATTTACAGAGATTACACTGAAGACACATTTGAGTTGAAAATGTGATAACAGGAGTGCTTTTTTTTAACAACTGTAGGAGACAGGAGTAAAAGTAGATTGATAAAGTGGGGAAACAACCTGTTTGGGGAAGTTTGGGGATAAATTTTAGGGTCAGCCCATTTGCTGAATTCTAAAAACATATATTCTACCAAACGCTTTTACTGCTGGCTACAGAGCTACAGATAATGTCTACACAGTCATGTGCAAAATGAAAAGACTTGTGTTCTTGTGTTGAGCAATCTTCAGCACAAGGGACTACAGATGATTTTCTCCAAAACCACTGATACTTAAGATGCAAATGTCATATTGGTTTTCTTGGAAAGTGCTTTTGTTCCAATAACAAAATCATCTTCAGACGTAAAAGATTTGGATAGATATATGGATTTTGAATTACATTCCTAACACATAATTTTTATACTCTGATGACTACAGTAAATCACTACATTGAGGCTTATAGCGTGACAATGATGTGGCACCAGTGAACAATGAGATTTTAATGTACGTCTGTCTTTCTTCATTCAGTGTATGGCACTGTGTGATCTTAATACATTATGAAATTGCCAGTGAAATGGGAGGTTAGACAGCAGCTCGGAGGCACTTGAACGCAGCGTAGGCGGAATGCATTTCAAACACTCACAGAGCAGACAATGGCCAACCTGAAAAAGCGTGGCAAGGAGGTGAAGGGAGACAGAGAAAACGATGGGACAGAGAAAGACAGGAATAGATCATGGGAAAGGTGATGGCAAGAAGAGAGAGGATAAAGATGAAAGGGCAAAGAGGGCACAAGGGAAGAGGGATGCAGTGAGAGGCAAATGTGGAGAAGAAGAAAAGGAACAAAGAAAGGAGTGGGCAGATAGGGTGGGACAGCAGCTGAAAGAGGCTAAGAGGACTTAAATAGGTGACTCACTTTTCTGTGTCATCTTCTGAAACATCACAGCATTTTCACCTGTAGTGAAAAACTTGAAGTATGTGCAGTTTGATTCTGCAGGAGACAAAAGATAGCGAAAGAGAAATGGCTGCTGTAAGTGACATGAATACTGGCAGGTAATCTCCTGTAGTTGCAAATTATCTTGATCATCTTTTTGAAATTCAAGGAGCCACATCCCCACTCCTCTTCCTCGTCCCGCCCCTAGATGCTTTGGTTTCAATTATTCTCCATCAAACATAATCAGCCGTGAACGTCAATGACAAGCTCAAGGTGACAATCCAATGCTTCCTGCACAATTTGTATTCTGCCTTCTTGATGATGTGTTACAGTAATTAGAAACTGGCCGTCAAATAGATTGTGACACCTCTATCTGTTCCCTTGCACACTGGCAAACATGAGCAAGCACAACACGCGCGCACATCACTCTTAATTAGTGTGATCAAAGCCACATCCTCAGTATTCTGGCTTGTTTTTTCTACTGCTGCAGCTATAAGGGTTTCAGTGAACACTGCTGCACTCTAAAATCCCAATCGACAGAATTCAAATCCCATCAACAAATAGGAGCTCGCTGCAGCTGGCCAGTCAGGCAATAATTGGACTTTCGTTTCATTGACCACAGAACATGTGTACACTTTAATCCCCAAAGGAATTTGTGGTCCAGCATTTTCCATCATCAGTGTCTGGCTTAAAAGGAAAAAATAAAATAACATGTCACATTTAAACTGGATTAAGGAACTTTCCTTAATAAAACAGGGAAGCCAGAACATCAGTGCTGTAGTAGCTCATCTGACTCACGATCCATCAGTCCCCATGTTATTGCATGTAAATTCAACAAATCTGATTTTGACCTTGAGCACAGATTAGATGAAGAGCAATTAGGTGATCACAAGTTTCACTAAAATCAGTGCTGTAGGAGGAGTAGCGATTCTTGTGAATTGTGGATGGACAGCTGGATGGACACCTCACCATGGTATAAACTCAGTCCTTTGGCTGGAGGAGGTAAAAACAGAAAATCTAGTGATAACCATTTTTTAGATGATGCCAATCGATACATACTACATACTTTAATCTGGTAAGAAGGCATGATCTTTATACCATTATTAGGCCAGCAACACAGCCATTTAAAACCATTTTTAAATTTGGAAGTTTTGGTTCAGCAGCTTGCTGTTCTTCATGGAAAATAAATAAATAAATGAATAAATAAATATTTGGGTTTATATTGAAAATTGTAGTACAGATTAAAAGCAAAATTTTATAAATATTCCCATTATTTATTAAGATGATATTTAATATTAAATTATATTGCATGTATTCATAAACAGAATCACCAAGCTTTGTAAGGATGCATTTGTGCATCACTATTAGTGCTATGTGAGGCTGCATTATATCTTTCTTTAAGCAGAAGTAAACTTTGGTAAATCTTTATCACAGTCTATGGCTATATTAAAAACTTATAACTAAAATAAAATCATTGGGGCACATAGGATTATTTGTAAGACATAAAAAAATTAAATATCACAAACACATGACATGGTTTATAACTATACATTAAACTATATTAAAAAAAATGATCAAAATGCAAGTATACTGTATATATTGCTCTATTGCCCATCATGTGCTGCACATTGCCGTGTTATCCAGTGTTTGCATTGTACTTTGCTGCTCAGTATAATGGGTGTTTGACTTTGCCCTATTGTCTCAGTGTATGTACTGCACTGTATTCCACTAGTCTTTAACACTAGAGTTCAGCAGTTTAAAGGAGTCTAGAGCAAACAATAGATTCAGGGGGTTTGTTTTGCTCTTTGATAGTGAGTCTTTTTCCTGATGGTGGAGGTGCAGATTTACAGAAAACATGATTTTGTTACTTGTTTCAGGCTCATATTCGTTCCTTCTGATTACCGTAACTGCTTTGTGCATGCTAGCAAATCTGTTTGTCAGTTGCAGTCTTAAGTGAATGTGGTGACACCAGGACAGAATTATTTAGATACCAGCTACATATGTTACTTAAACAGAAAACTAATCATGATTAGTCAAATTTTGTTTCAAATAACTTAAAGCTCAGTAAGTACTTCAGTATTTACTGTGTCTTCTTCAAACCAGTTGTTTCCAACATTTATCTGTCTCTTTCTAAGTTCCCACTGCACTCTGCACCCTATTACCCATCAAGCAGGTAACCCTGTAAAACATTCTCACTTGTTTTGATGAAAATCAAACAGATCCCTTGTCTGATGAACACATAGAGATGTCTCTGTGGACTCCTCAGTCTGTCTCCACTTTGTTTTTTATATGAATCATTCTTCAAAAAGGGGAGGTCATACAGGTGAGTCAAGGAAAATGGGAGCAATACTGCAAATAGCTTTAACAATGTTTTCAAAGTTTTTCAACCCACAGGCCTGTCTCATTTCCTTCAGCTGCTCCTGCACCTGAAACTACAAGCTGCAACTAGAAGCTGATTAAACTTAAGAATGAAGTGAAACTACCTGCAACTGGTACGGTATATGATAGGGTAGAGCTGTAGCATTTTTAGTATATTTAGTATATTGGTGTCTTGGCCACTGTGACATTGTGACACTGTTTGAAGCCTCAGCGTTAGCATTTTGGCTGCCACCATGGTGGGTTTTTTGAGCAAGAAGTGACCATATTTGTATGACAGGCTGTAGTCATCAGCTAATGCTAGTGAGTTTGATTAACAGGCTGCAACAATAAACTGCATGGGTTCAATGCACAGACACAGAAGCCTGCTAGTTAGCACTAAGTAACAGACTAATAAAATACTAGAATTTTGCTCACAAAAACTGAAGCACAAGTTAATGCACCAACAGCACAAACACAGAGGGAGGGTGAAACTAAGCATACAGCCCAAAGCTGTTTTTGTACCAGGTTGTAAACATAACTTTTATTGTTGTAAAGTTGGGCATTTTAACATGGGATTCTGTGGAGATTGGCTCAGCCAAGTTTTTGGCACTTCCATGTGGTAATTGTTTTGCCGCTTGGGTACACCCTGGACAAGTTGCCCTCTGTCACAAGGCTAACATAGACAACCTCATACTCTACAACATACGACCAGTTTAGAATCACCAGTTTACCTAATGTGCATGCTTTTGGACTGTGGGAGGAAACCCACACAGGCACAGCAAGAACATGCAGACTCCACACAGGCAGGCCCCAACCAACCCTGTTAGGCAGCAGTGTTAAACACTGCACTACTGTGCCATCCATGGCAAAATATATTCGGTGTATTTGAAATAATGAAAACAAATACATTAAAACCCATGCAGCATGAACACAAGTTAAAATTAAAGCGTTCAGGCACTCAAACCCAAAGCACGGATATTGTTGTCCTTGTTCTTTTGTATCCCTTCACTTGACCCAAAAACAAAATGTGGACCATTTCACTCTGTAACAATGACTCAGCCAGTTACTCAGCCAGACTATTCAGCCTGCCAGCCATCAAACAGTGAGCCAAGCATCATTTGTCTAGCCAGAAAGTCAGGTAGACCACTCTTTCATGCTAACTCTCTGCCTCAAAATGAGCTGTCCAACAAGCTCGACAGTTTGACAAACGTCCAGTCAGCTCATTGCTCTGTCAATCATCTGCTCAAACCTCTTTTCCTCAAACAGACTAGTCATCCATCATCCAAAAGTTAGACACGCATCCACCCAACCAGTCAATCAGTTCCGCAAGTCACCTCCGGGCAGTTCGGCAGGTCCACAGCTCTCTCTCTCCGGGTCAATATCAGACACCCACAGGGTCTTGGTGCAGCCCTTCCACAGACCATAGTGGGCTGTCAGACAAGTCTGCAAAACAAAGACCGAAGAGTTGTTGTTTTAAGATCAGGGATAATATTTTTTGTCTTCTATCACAGGGTTTTGGTCTTTGGACCAGACAGCAGTTCATTTCTAAAAGGAAATGACTGTTTAGTTGGGTCTTGCCCCCATATGTCTTGTACCCCTGGGCAGATAATAATTTCTGAGACACCCTGACACATCTGTGTATCAGTGAAAATAGCACCATAGGTCATGAACAGAAGCAAGTCTGAGTTTCACCTGATTGTTATAGAAACTCTTTGATGGGGCCAGCTCCACCCAGAACTCTGTCCCAACCCCGAGGACTGTCAGGACTACACCAACAATGGCGACAAAGAACGCTAATTTGATCTGGACAAAGCAAGAACAAGAAAAATTTCAGTTAACATAAGGATAACATAAGGATATTTTTTTTCATAAATGTACTGGCACTGGCTTGTGCTCAAGTCTCAAGGTGTAGGCTCAGTTGCAGTGCCCCTTACAGACTGCACTTTAGTCTCCAAATGTAAGCATTCATTCCCAGATAGTATATTCTATTCCTATTTTGTAGGAGCCCAAAACTGCAAAAATCTAAAACAAAACAGGAAAAATATAAATTATTCAAGAAATAATTATGCCATTAACTAACATTAGTACCCCTCTTTCTGTTTCCATTTATTTTATATTTAATTTACAGTAATGTGCAAAAGTCTTGAGCCACAATTTCTTTATATTTTGCTAGGAAAATGGGAAATAGTTGCAGTGATTTATTGAAACACGCACAAACATAAATAGAAATACAGTATATAAGACAAAGACAGACTTTATGCAATTCTAACAAGCTTGAAAGTCAATATTTGGTATGACCACCTTTATTCTTCAACACACCCTGAACTCTCTTAGCCAACATTTCTTGTTATTTCTTTAAGTAGTCTTCAGAAATAGTTCTCCAGGCTTCTTGAAGGGCATTCAAAGCTCTCCTTTAGATGTTGGCTCTCTTTTGCGCCACTCTCTGTCAAGATGATCCCACACTGCTTCAACAATGTTGAGGTCTGGGCTATGGGGAGGCCAATCCATAACTGATAGTGTTCCATTGTGTGTTTTTCTATCCAGGTATTCTTTTACTGCATTGACAGTGTGATCAGGGTCATTGTTATGCTGAAAAATTGAGCCACGGCCAATTACAGTTTCCAGATGGCACTGCATGGTGGATGAAAATCCTTTTCTGTGTGCATAATTTCACCACTGGCGGAAATGCAGACCCAAACTACGACAGAGCCTGCACCAGCTGACAAATGTATTCCCCACGTTTTTTGTTTGTCTTTATTTGTGTATTATTTTAACAGTTTTAAAATAATTTCTTTGTCATTCTGCAAATGACCAGATGTTTATTCAAAGTACGGTGTAAATATTCAGCCTATTTGTTCATCACTGCCAGACTTGGCCAGATTTGGCTGCCTCTAGTAAGAACATCATCAGAAAAATTCTGAATATTCAATGTCCTGACAAAACAGAATATAAAAAATAAAAATCTGAAATACACATGTTTAGAAAAATAACAAAGATAAAAATAAATATATTGAGTATATAGAAAGTATTTAATAAAATGGTAAATAAACAAGAAATGAAATGAAATGAAATGAAGACATCAGTTTCAGTTTTTCACATTCATTTATTTCTATTTATCATTTATTTTATTTTTTAACAATAGTTTTTAGGGCATTTTATTGAATAGCTAGTGTTTAAGTTGTTTCTTTCTTTCTTTCTTTAATTTTGGCAGTTTTGATCCTCCATACCATCCAGACAATAAATGGCAGCATAGAAATAGGCCTCCTACCCATCACTCCTACACACAACACTACACAGAATCAAAATGGTGCTTTCAGAGGTGTCTGGCTGAGCTCAGTTACATAAAATTGCATAGATTACATAGACTAGCGGTTAAGTCTGTAAAGCATAAATTACGCATTAATCATAGTGACAAAACAAAAATATGTCCCATTCCTTAGCACCCATGTACAATCTTTATATGAGTGTGAGTACGATTTGTTTGCTCATCACTTCCTCACTTCTTCAGAGGGATATTAATGAGACCTGATTTTAGATGGCAAGGGCAGAAAATTGTTATAATAGTAAAATAATAAAATTTTAAAACAGGAAATTTCGGCTGTTAAAGCCTTTTTTATAGTCACATACCTATTTGACACCTAAGATTACACTTGAGTTTACACTTTGTCGGCTTATTGTCAGATAACTGAATCTGATCTCTTCAAAATATGTATTTTCTAACATTATAAGCCATTTTCTGATTCTTTGGTGTGGTCCCTGTAGCTTGAAAAGGCAGCAATATGATTGATTGGTTTCATTACCTCCAGAGTATGTTCATGTGGCCAGAGGGTAAACACACATTCACACAATATAAAACCAGTCACCTTTCCTTCCTGGGCCTCACTCATGGCATGTCCTTTTGATGTCGTCCTGCGGCGCTTGTTCCCACCAAACATATTGCGTCCACTCATCAGGCTGGCCAGACCCCCTGCACCCTGGGCTGGTCCTCCTGGTGCAGGTCCTCCAACCACTCCAGGTGTTGCTGGGCCTACAGTGCGGCCCTCCTCATCAGTCACAAAAAACGTAGACCACATTTTGCAGAAAATATAAAACTACCAAGAAAGCCAAGCAGGGTTCAGTTTGTGCCCAAACTTGCTTTGAGTTTTTCCTCAATTCAATCTTAAGAGTAGAGCAAAAACAGAGGAAATGTCTAGTTGGAAAGTGGAAGAAAAAAAAATGTTCTTGGGACCAGAAACTAAACATGCAATGTCTTTAGCAGATAAAGGTGCCAGTTATCCTTCTCTTGAAAAGAAGCTTGAGGAACAATGGTGGCTTGGATGACAGATACAAACTGATGAATGAATCATTGTGGAAAAAATAAACAATTATAGAGTACAGAAGATGCACAGAAAAGAGTGTCTGCTGAACATCAGTAGAGGTAGGTCAGGAGTGTAAGAAGGGGCAGTTCCTAGAAATGAGAGTGAAAAGAGGGAACAAAGAATGAAAAAGTAAAAGCTATTACCTTTTAAATATGTTTATATCAGTAAAAAGGAGGCTTCACACACAGTATGTGTGCAACATGCAAGAATGAGTCACAGATTTTTTTTAAGTGTCAGCTTGTGATTTTGCAAAAGGCTATAAATGTGATTTAAGCTTGTAAAGCTGTAGATAATCAAACCAGCTTGCTCTTCCAGAGTATTCACATCATGTATGCTATAACATGTACTGTAGAATATTACATATTATCTCATCAATTGCTTATACCAAACAAGTTGAAACATGTCTGTGTACACATACAGTACAAGTACAATATTCACTTCTTAAACACTGCTTGGTTCCATGGTTTGGGCTCCACAAACTCTTGTTTCTTACCTGCTAAAAGGTCAGCTGTGTTTGCTAATTACTGGTAGGTGGCCTACAATTTGTTTATCAGAGCCTATCCACCAGAACTTTTCTGGAATAATTGTTGATAAGAGAGAAGTTGGGCCACGAAAACCACAACAGAGTTGAGCAGAGTTGATCAGACCAGCATGAATGACGGATAATGTCTTGTCATGCAACATTACGAACACTACACAGTTTTTCAGACAAAATTGAGAACCTAACGACATGAAGAAAAATTATGTAAAAAAAGTTATAGTCAAGTGATCTTGATACATATATGCTCTAAATCATATATTCATACAATAACAAAAGATATTTTCAGTAATATATTTTATTGTTTTAAAAAGTAACAACAAATCTGAATGCTCAAATATACATTTATATAAAAGTTACTATTAAATTTTTGTTATCCTTTTTGGACATAAAAACTGAAAACGCATTAAACATGCAGAATTTAAAAAACAGTATTAAAGGAAATGCAAATGTGTTACATCATAATTTAGGTATTTGATTATAAAACAAGAAAACAACAAATGATTACAACCAACACCTGTGTAAACTTCATCTACTATGATATCTTTAACTCATATAAAATTATAGTATTTACTGGAAAATAATATTGTGTTATAGAGGTAAAGGTTTTGCCATTTGATTGTAAATGAACCGTGAATCAAACAATGGTTATTTATGCCAGTGATCAAGGTCCCTAATGAAGTGTCATTATCCATATATTATCCCTATACGTATGATTTACAGATGACATTTCTCACCCAGGTGTAAATAATTTATATTCCTCAAAAATAGATACTTTGTTTTTGTATTTGACACGGTTGTCATGAAAGTATGTGCCAAATAAATGTCATCTGTTAAATCTTAAATGTAAACAGTTCACAACAAAAATGGTAATAAAAGGCATCGGTTCTCTTATCACTGTGATGTGTGATGTGAGCCCAAATAAAGCAGCCGTTCTGTAACAAAAGTCCACTGTAATTTGAGCCAAGAAAAATACTGTATTCAGTAACCAGGATTCAGACCTTTCATCAGTGCACTTAAAAAAAGAGGAAGAACACAATACTGGAGAGAACTCACAAATAGTAGAAATCAAAAATAATTATCTGTGCTCTGTTCTACATTTTTCATAAGGACATTAAGGCAATATAAAAGCACTTAGCATAGTGGTGTCAAAATCAATTATCTATTTTGAGATGTTATGTGACAGCAAGCACATACAGAAACAGTCAGCATAGTGAAATCTTAACCTGGTATCTATTCTGAGATACTTTGTGGTACCTCAGCGACACTCATTATGTTCAAGACACAACCAATTATCTATTCGGAGAAACTCTGTGATAGCAAAGTCACACAGACACACCACTGGTGAACTGAGTCTTAAACCCTTTGTGTCTGCAGGGTGAATGAAGCAGCTGTCCCGCTGAGTTCCACCCGGATGTGGTGACAACAGACACGACATGCAATCCTGCCTCTTGTTAGCAAAAATGAAACATGTTCCCTGGGGAGAAGATGCAATTTTACTTTCACATCAGCATCTATCTTGTTAACAAGATAACAAGCCACAGAGTGCAAGCTTGGAGAAGTTTTCAGTCAGGTTTATGAAACAGAGATAATAAGCCAAAACAACATAGTGGAATACAAACATATGATTACACTAACAGACAAAATCCTCTATTTAATCCTCATCTTCAGACTCCAAACACTTAAATATAATAATGCACTTTATTATAGTGATTTATCTCTGTGCCCTGATTGTGGAAGCTTTTTGCACAGTAAGTAGGTTCTTTTAAACCTCATATCACAGGTCACACGAGGATTTGAGCCTATCCTAGCTGGCATCGAACACCCTGGACAGGTTGGCCAACCATGCATATTTTCACCTATGGTCAATTTAGTATCAGTAATTAACCTAACAGGCATGTCTTTGGCCTTTGGGAGGAAACCGGAGCAGCTGGAGAACACCCACGCAGGCTCAGTAAAGCATGCAAACTCCACAGTAAAAATCCTCAGCTGAGCAGCACCAGAACCTTTTGCAGCTCTAAAAGAAACATCTGAATGTTTCATTGGCATTTATGAATTCTGATACAGAAATGTTCAATCTGCTTTGTTACTCCACCCATTAGTTTAAGCTAATTTTATTTTCTGACATATTTGTTGTAAACACCATACTAGGGCTGCCACAATATTAGATTTATAATAGTAGTACAATAGTATTGTGATGTATGTAGACTTTTTGAGAGGATAATATAATATATGATATGATAATAATGATATCATTAGTTTATTGTATGGCTTGGCAGATGAATTACACTCAAAATATAAGTGTAGGAAAGAGGAGAGAGAGTAACCATAACTGTGCAAACATGTACAAAAAGAATATTGTTATTTATGATTTTACCACATTGTCAACATGATATTAATTTTCTAACCTGATTGTTATCATTGAGACCTGTATATCTTGACACACCTACACCATATTATTTTAGTGCCAAACTCTTTTATCTTAGTTATTGGTAGTAAACTCAAGTTAGGCATATTTCTGCTGAAACTGTGTAAATGATTAAAGGATTCTGTCTCCAAATTAATAAAATTATATTTAGAGAAAATTAAATGATTAGCTCATACAAAAACAAATTTCCCATTTGGTGACATACTGTATCAGGTGGCTGATAAGCTTAGACATCACATCACAGGTATTTAAAGTACAATCCGAATTCCAGAAAAGTTGGGACGTTTTTAAAATTTGAACAAAATGAAAACCAAATTACTTCCAAATCACATGAGCCAATATTTTATTCACAACAGAACATAGATAACATGACAAATGTTGAAACTGGGAATTTTATGCACAAATTGAGCTCATTTCAAATTTGATGCTTACTACAGGTCTCAAAATAGTTGGGACAGGGGCATGTTTACCATGGTGTAGCATCTCCTCTTCTTTTCAAAACAGTCTGAAGACGTCTGGGCATCGAGCTTATGAGTTTCTGGAATTTTGGTGTTGGAATTTGGTCCCTTTCTTGCCTGATATAGGTTTCAAGCTGCTGAAGAGTTTGTGGTCGTCTTTGACGTATTTTCCGTTTAATGATGCGCCAAATGTTCTCTATAGGTGAAAGATCTGGACTGCAGGCCAATTCAGCACCCGGACTCTTCTCCGATGAAGCCATGCTGTTGTAATAACTGCAGTATGTGGTTTTGCATTGTCCTGCTGAAATACACAAGGCCTTCCCTGAAATAGACATCGTCTGGAGGGGAGCACATGTTGCTCTAAAACCTTTATATACCTTTCAGCATTCATAGTTCCTTCCAAAACATGCAA
>VUQS01020959.1:0-12467 GCA_015108495.1 Heterochromis multidens
TTACGCACTCTGTCACAGACTGGAGAGACTCTGCCCATCTTTACTTCTGAGAGACTCTGGCTCTCTATGACATCCCTTTTATAGCTAATCATGTTACAGACCTGATATCAATTAACTTAATTAGTTGCTAGATGTTCTCCCAGGTGAATCTTTTTGGACTTTCTTGCTTTTTCAGCCATTTGTTGCCCCGTGCCAACTTTTTTGGGACCTGTAGCAGGCATCAAATTTGAAATGAGCTCATTTAGTGGATGAAGGTGTACAATTTCCCAGTTTCAACATTTGTTATGTTATCTATGTTCTGTTGTGAATAAAATATTGGCTCATGTGATTTGGGAGTCCTTTGGTTTTCATTTTGTTCAAATTTAAAGAACGTCCCAACTTTTCCAGAATTTGGGTTGTACTCCAAAACCTGTATATGTCATTCAGTATTTTTGGTGCCTTCACAGATATGAAATTACAAATGCCAAGTGCACTAATGCAACTCTGTACAATCACGGATCCTAGCTTCTGAACTGTGCACTGATGACAAGCCAATGATTTCCTCTTCTTTTGCCCAGAGAACACCAGAAAGAATCTGGAATTTTGATTCATTAGGCTCCAGGGCAGTTTTCTACTTCACCTCAGTCAATCTAAGATAAGCTTGGGACCAGAAAAGCCATTGGCGTTTCTTGTATATGTATGTTTTTTTTTTTCCTTTCTGTTGTGGTTTTAACTTGTATTAGTGGATGCAGTGAAAGAATATGTTCACTGAAAATGGTTTTAAGAAGTGTTCATTAGCTCACGGAGTGACATGCTGATTCCACTACAGAATCATGTCTGTTATTGATGCAGTGCCCTTTGAAGGCCCGAAGATCGTCTTTTCAGCATGAATTTTAGATCTTGTACAGAGGTTTCTCTAGAGTCTTTGAAATTTCATTGCAATTTCACAATACCAGTTATCCTTAAATCTCAACCCCTCCTCATCTTTGCTCATCAGCATTCAATATTGATGTTTTCTTTATTCATATTTCAGTGTCCTAGTGTTTTTAGAAACAGGGTTATAAGGTTCCAACTTTTTTTTATAACAAATTCCTGAATCACATCAGAAATGTGAACATTTGTCCAGAACCTTTTGAGAAAATACAAGTTGGAAGATTGAATATGAGCCAAGCAACTTAGCAGTTTTGTCAGGGTTCAGTGGCTTCCACTGAGCTGCTGCCAGGGTCCTCATTTACTGCATTCTGTGGGACGATAAATGGCTGGATGCCAAAGGGCATATGAATCATCTTGTTAATGACAGAACAACACAGATTGTGCATGGTTACATGTGAAGCTGCAAACAGCATGTGGTCATCTTTCATCATGTGCTGCCGCTCTCTCTGACAAGCATAAATTGCATCTGAAGTTATCTTAAGCACTGTTTGTGTTGTTGTGGCAGTACTCAGATGCTTGCCTTTGCATTACTCTGGGCCTTGTTAAGGCTGCCAAGACCATCTTCTGATGTGCTAGGAGCAGTATAGGTTGAGTCACAGTGCTTTTAGTAAAGTGTTGTTGATCACACCAGCTACACTTGACAGGCCAATTCCTCAGGGAGGGAAAGAGAGACAGAAAAGGGCTCAGAAAAGGAAAGTGAGAGAGAAAAATATAGAAAGATACTGGAGGTAAAGAAAGATGATAAATGTAGACATTATGATAAGCACAAATGGAGAAAAATGAAGCATGCAGACTTAAGCAAGTGCCACGCATTTAGAGGTAAGTAGGAACACACACTAAAGTAATCACTTACAAATAAGCACATCTGTGAACATCAACAGAACGACGCCACACACAGACTGCACAAACTCAAGTAATCACACACAAACAACCGCATCTGTGTTTCTGGATGTATAAACACTGCACAGTCAGACCTGCCTAAAATCTTTGCACACAAACACAGACAGGCAGATATAACCAGAACCAACCTTGCCAGCCAGGTTTGCAGACTGGCTTGACGTCAATGCGGACAGGAACACTGTGCAAGGCTCTCTTCTGGCCGCAGTCCCAGGCTGTCACCTGGATTTCGTACTGCTGCTGGCGGTCATAGCTCAGTTTCTCTGTGTTCCGGATGTTACCTGGTGGGGAGAAAAGGTTGAGGTCAAATTAATCTAAAATAGCTTTATAAAGCAAGTCATTAGAGTGTATTGTTGAGTAAGTTCAGCCTACCTATTGTGTCTCATAATGAACACATTTTGTGTTGAGTGGTTTGCTAAAATGGAATGTTTAAGAATAAAAAAAAAAAAACACCCACCCAACATTCAGTCAGTAAACAAAATGTTTTCCTATTGTCTGGTTGGTGTGGAAGTGATGAAGTTAGTAAATTATTATCTGTGTGTCCAGTTTTCTCCAAAAGCAATCATTCTGTGTGGTTAGCTTCTCTATTAAAGTGTTAAATTTAATTCACACTTACGGAATATCAAGATTCCCAAAGAGTGAAAAAGCAAAACACCTGAAATTCATTTAGGCAGAAAATAAAAGGCAGCTGCTTAGGGTGGATTGAATGGTTTATGGCCTGGACAATAGGCTTTTTTTTTTTCTTTTTACCAAATGCACATTTTTGACATTTCACATTAGGAAAAAGACAACTATAAATGAAATTAACTATGGTTGAATTATATTTCTATTCTCATGTGCCAGAAACATTTTGAGACTAAACATAGCTCCCGTTGGCTGAGTTGGTAGAAAAATGGAAGACTTCCAGGATTTTTGGTTTGAGGAACAGACATAATTAAAATTTAAAAGCATGTTTACATGTTTATACCCAGTAGGGTTGTTTCCCATGCATGCTTTGGATTAGTCATGACTCTTGAGTACATAAGTATGTTAATACCAAAAAGTGTGGCTAAAAGCAGTGGACTACTCCTAATGGTAAAAATTACTTCTTACCCACAGTGTTTACTTTACTATGGACTTGACTAGGGATCACTAACAAACTGTCACCTGATTAAAGATGAATACATTGTTAGTACTGATGGTGATGGCAGTGCTAGCTGGCAAGCTAGCTAATAGCAGCAGGTTTTGTTTATCAGGTATTGATGTTACATGTGTTGCCTTGTTTTGTGTTGATGTATGTAAAATTGTTTGGTAGAAGAATTCAGCTATGTGGTCAGAGGCTTGAGTGCAAACTCATGCACAACACAAATATGTAATGTTAGTGTACTACATGGAAATGTACTAAGATAAGTATCTCAAGTGTACTAACATAAAGGAATTGAGTATCTGAATTGATACTCAATACTGATATTGATACTGTTATTAGCTATTTGCTGATCTGGCATTAGCACTTCTAACAGCTGATAAATGAAAATTTTAAAAGTAAAGAAAAGACGAGAGAAACACCCTTCAACCATGCTACGAGTGTTTACGTTGCATAGTTTGTCCACCACAGGGCACTCGGCAACTTCCCTGTTGGCAACGTGTGTTTGGAATGCCACAAGCAACAACAACAACTAGCTGGTTCGAGCAGAATCGGCCAGAGCGTAAGCAAGTAAAAAAATAATTACATGTAACAACTGTTAGGGAAATCTGTTTATGTTTCATGCATCTGAAACAAAAATAAAGCAGCCAGTGTATTGGAATATTGGATTTTTAATCACCAATTATCGGTCTTAAAAATTCTGTATTGGCCAGGCTCTTATGAACAAAGCCTGTGCATTTGCTTTTGTGACAAGTTGTGCCGGCTTTAAAAAGGCATACAACTTTGTTGAAATTCTACATTAAATTTTAACGTGTAATTTAAATGAATCTTGAATTTAAAACCTTTATTCTGGAATAAGGCTGTAAGTTCAAAACATTCTTAAGAGAAGTTAATGTAAAATGGTGAGTGGAGCGATTTGGGAAGTTATTACATATTACAGAAAGTAGCCTACAAATTTTTTGTAAAATATTTTATGTAATAAATACCACAAACCCAAGTCTGTATTTTCTAAATCATCAGTGGTTGGAAGACACTTTATACAGTCATAAAATAGGTATGTGAGCTTTTACAGTTAAATGAGTTTAATTTTACTGCAATATGTTATAGCTATGTTTCTATATTCATCACTACACTCTTAAATTTATTTTTAATGGCTCTCCTCCCCAGTCTGGTGCCTGAAAAAAGTACTTATATGACACTTTAGCATAAACCATTGAATCATAGTTAAGTATTTATACTTGTCTATGCTCTCCCTTGGGGAAAATAAGGAGCGGCAGTTCCACTTGAATGTTTCTTCTCCATAGCCCTGTATATCTTAATGACATTTTAGACTTTTTAGATAACACACAATGTGTATGTGTTGCTGCTTTTTTCTTTTTTACTTGTGCAGTGTGTTTGCTTAAAGGAGCAATGGGTATTTAATTTTTAACCATTACAATATATCATTGTCAAATTAACTATGACGCCTTAATATAATCACTGTAACAAATGGGATCATGGCGGAGATGACAGGTAGCCTCCGTCTCTCAAAGTGCTTTGATTAGTGCTAATGTTTCTTAAAATTAAGACCACATTTTCATTAAATCCATGCTGCCTTCTGATTCAGAGACAATGTTGCCCCTGCCTCGCCACCACCACAATTAGTCCTTTCATGTTATCATCATCCCCCAGGAGTGAGATTGCCATTGTTGTGAAAGTTCTAGTTGGTTAATCAACTTCTGATATGAATCATATCAAGGTCCTTATCAGTTTTAATTAGAGATGTTTTTTGTATTAATTCAATTCAATTCAATTCAATTCAATTTTATAAAACGCAAAATCACAACAACAGAATAATACAGAAAAACCCCAACAATCAGATGACCCCCTATGAGCAAGCACTTGGCGACAGAATAGAGTGATATCTGGATCTGGATTGCCGATCATCAAGACATGTCATGAAGATTTGTCAACTTGGGCTTGAAGAGTACACATTTTAGGAAGCCTTGTATAGTCACTTACTAAATTACATAAGGTGTTCCAGGGTGCTTGTGTGTACAAGACATTTGAATCAAATTTAGAAATGATTAAACCTATTAGGTATACCTGTATTTAATTAGTCAAGTACTTACCATCAAACATAATGTCCCACCAAACTTAAAGAGGTTCTCCACCAAGTTTTCATTTCAATCTTTATTAACAGGTGTTAAGAAGTACTACTGCACATATATGAGGACACTACAGGTGGACAACGCAACGCAAACGCAAATCTGAAAGCAAGCAGTGGTCATATACATGAAAGCAGGCAGTACAGCAAACAAATGGAGCCAGGGTAGGCAAAATCCCAACACATTCCACAAGGTCACACATGATAAGGTTAAAAGTCAACACTAGGAATGCTGGAAAGCATCACTAAACAAGAATACAAGACAATCTGGCAGGGAACAAAGGGAGGTAATAGGAAACAATGTGGGAGAAAATACTGTAGAACTAGAATTAATGGTAAATGGGCTGGTTCTTGTACTCGAGCACTCAAAGCACTTTATACAACATGCCTTATTCACCTACGCACTTCTTACTACCTAAGTGCTTTCTATCTAACATTCTATCTAACATAACTTGGGATTCAGTGTCTTGCCCAAGGATACTTTAGCATGCAGACTGGATTGAAACACCAACTTTCCGATTAGTAGATGACCTGCTCTACCTCCTGAGCTACAGCCACCCCTTAAGCTTATAGTGCCTGGTATTCCCATCCAAGTACTAACCAGGCCTGACCCTGCTTAGCTTATGAGATCAGGCGTTCTCAGGGTGGTATGGCTGTAAGCCATAGAATTAATAAAACCGGGGGATGATTTCAAAATAAAACAGGAAGTGACTCAACAGAAACTCAACATCAAGATAATATGTGAAAGATGAGTAGGAGTAGAGCACAAGATGTGATAAACTGACTCAAGTGAAATGACTCTGAGGTATCATCAGCTGAATTTAAAGACTACATGTTTGAGATGAAAAAAAAATCTGGAGTGTGGAGTTACACAAAAGTGACCTTACCAGACTGCTGTACTGTGTTTCTTTACTCAAGTTTAATGCCTCTAGGATACATTTAGCCTCTACTAACATAATAGACCAAAATATTTTACTAATATGTCTTCCATCAACTAAGGACTGTCCCTTACTATAAAGAAAAGTGTACAAAGTCTGCTTCTTCTTCTTTTCATAGCAGATTTGTTGTTTTACACCAAACCTTGATTAGAACAACTTTCACAGCCTCTCTTAAAGAAGCATTATATAGATGCATGAAAGCATTTCTAAAGTCCTGGATGTTCATTAATGTACAGTAAGAGAAATGTGAGGAAATTTAGTAGGAAAAGGACTGTTACGACTCTCCTGTAGAAAGGGTATCCTGCAAGCAAGAAAACAGCAGGCAATTCTTAAAGAGGTGAAAAAAAATCCCAGGGTAACAGCAAAACACATTCAGAAATGTAAATATGCCACTTGTTTAAATCTTTGGTTATGGTTTCATTTTAAGAAAAACACTGAATAAGAAACATGTTAATGGAAAGACATGAAGGAAAATATTGTGAAGGAAACATTGCAGCATGCCTTTGGTTTGCAAAAGACCACCTGGATGTTCTATAGAACATCTATAACTATAGAACTAACTATAGAACTTTTGGGACAATGTTTGGAGGATAAAATACACTATATAATATAAACACCAAAACCTCCTCGTAGGTAAAATAAAGTGAAATTTTATAAGTATAGCACCTTTCAAGATAAACCACAGAGTCCACAACTGTGAAGCATGGTGGAGGGAGCATCATGTAGAGTCTATGTATTAAGCTTAAGAGAGGTTGGGTAATGCAACAAAACAGTGACCCAAAGCACACAAGTAAATCATTGAATAGCTGGGAAAGAAGAAGATTCACATTTTGAAATGACCAAGTGAGACCTGACCTTAACCCAACCGAATCCCATGGCATTACCAGAAACATTAATGTACTGAAACAGTTTTGCAGAAGGAATGGTCCAAAAGCTGAATGTCTGATGGTTCTACAAATTACTACTTTAAGTGACTTCTTGTTTTTGTCAGCCTACACCATCATTACTGTTTTTAATAAAGACATGAAAAGTACAACTCTTAGTTTAGTCAAATTGTGTTTGTCTGACTCTGATAAAGGCCAGGCCACATTATGATGAGTAATCATCCAGAAGTCCTGGTAATTCAAAAGGATTCACAAACTTTTTCTGGAAACTGTTATTATATTTCTTGACAAAGGAAATGAATGCATGGTATAAAAAGTAGAAGTAGTAAGGAGTTAAATCACATGTAAAGAACACAAAGTATTAACTGAAAAGGAGTACACTTTAGCTTACCCCCCTTTTTAAAAGCAATCCTTTCACTACTTGGTTTCACCAAGACTAAGTGAAACAGAAGACAAAAAAGTTCCAGACATTTCATACAGAATATTGATTGTAAATTAGTTTTCAATGTTTAACGTATTCAAATTGAAGTTTGAAACTGAAAAGTCTGCCATCTTTGTTGGATCTCTTCACTTATACTCAATTTTCTTGGAAACATGACACTTACTGATACTTTTTCAATAACTGCAGGACATTTTTTTGACCTTTGCCATCAGATCAGGTGTGCCTTGTCCTCCACCTGCTTCTTTCATTTATACTAGTCTGTTATTTCTTTTATTTCCCACATCAACTTTGACATCAAACCATGCTTTTTAAAAACCTGAACTAAAACCGGTGTCTCAGGGGATACAAGATTCACCTAAGCACTGTTTTTTTCTTCCTCCTAAGAAACACTTCCTAACAAAGCTTTCATTTTTTTCAGCTGAAATTCTCCTTCTTTTTTTTCTTTCAGCACAGGCACATGGAGGCAAATTTGTTTTGTTATATGGAGAGATGGGGCATGGCAATATTCAGACCATGTGTTTATGATTTTATAATGATTCTGATGCACGGTAGAAGAAACTATTTTTTGTGCACACTCATTTTGTGCACAGGGTAAGAACATTTGTAAGTATAAATATTATGATTTTAACTATCCATTGTGAATCAAGCAATAATGTGGAAGTAGGACAGACCGGGACATAAAAGTAACCCCGGAATTTAACCAAGAGCTACAACCCAACACATATGGCAAGTGAACGCAATCCAGTCTGTGGTGGGATTGTCTGCATGAGCCAGTGTGGGATCATAAATGCAAAAATTTCCAGAAATATCAGTTTGGTACTGTGTGTCACAAAAGATATATCTCTGTCTTTCTTTTTTGTTGAACAACACCTAGAGATACCCTGCTGTTCAGGTATATCCCCATCCTCACTAAACAAATTTGAATATAGTTTTTTAAAACTTTTGATTCTTCTACTTCTAGGTTTGGTTTAAAGATGAAGACATAAATCACTGCTGCCAAAGTCAAATTTCAAGGCTTATTTGATTTTTGTCTGGTTTGAAATAATCCTTCATGACAAGTCCAAGTGACGTGAGTGGAATTCGCACCCGCACTGTTTATGCTAGTAAATCAGTCCAACCCACATTCAGCTTTGTAATTCATTACAGCCTGTCAGATTTCTGTAAAATGATGTTATATATGCTAATGTATAAAAATAAATACGGTATTGATTTTGTAATGCTGCACTCAACACCTTAGAAGGAACAGATAATTGGCTTGCCTCCATTGGACATTCAGGATCTAGACCGCAACCAGTCACTGAGATAGTTTCCTTACTTGTTGATACCCACGACCCATTTTCCAAGTTGGCATCTTTTCTCATGCTGAGCAAAGTGCATGAAGGGAGCTCGTGTAGTCCTAATGTGTCTGTTAATATTTGATGAGTCTTCCACTAAAGACAGATGACAATGCTCTACATGCAGCTAGAGCAGGACAGGGAGGAGGTCTCTGATGGAGAACACTTGCAGAGTGTAAAGTGCATTGAAATTGGCCCTTATTGGCTGTGAGTTGAAATGGAGCTGGAATGAGTGACTTGTATTACAGCCTGGATGCTTCTTGAGCTTTTTCTATTGTGTGGAGAGAGGTACAGAGGGAGCTGAATGTTGATAATGTGGTATATTTGAATACAAGTATGTGAGTAGGAGGATTAGCTGTAATTCATATTAGGAGGGCATTGTTCGCCTACCCGTCCTCCTCATCACCCATTCTGTCTTCCTCTCTGCTTGTTTAGAATTCCTTCCCTCCTTCCTCTGCACTGCCCAACCTTCCCATTCCCTCCTAGTGCACATCATTGTCTCACTGTTTTGCAGCCTCATCCCATTTCACTGTTTGCTGCCTCATCTGTTGTGCTCCTCACTCTTTTTCTCTTTTTTTTCCCCAAACACATACACACACAGTATGCATGCACTTGCACACTCCCACCTTTCTGCATGACAGAGGTTGTTATTCCTGCTCCTTCAATTACAACATCAACTTATCCATGTCAGCAGGCTGTGCGTGCTGTGACTGCTGGTGAGGGTGGTCAGCTAGTAAATGACTGCTTTACCCTCCACCTCACCTGCCCCATTTGCCTCTCCATCAAACACACAAAAACACACACATACACATACACACAGACACAAGCAAACCATCTCTGCACCTGTCTTTGTGAATTCATTTTATCATTCCTTTAGTAATTACCATCTAGTTTTACCACCGAGCTTTTCTTACCTAATACTGCTGAGGCCCATTTGTCTTTGTTTACAGGACAACACTGGCATTAATCCCCCTTTTTTTTTCAATAAATTGCATAAAAACACTAAATAAATAAATAAATAAATGGTTTTGCATCTCAACATTTTCCTTTTTCTTAAGTTAACTGGGCACTGCAGTTTTAACTAAATGTTATATTAAATGCCCAAAACAGAGGGAATATTTTCAGTCACCTTTATGCTAGTGAGGGTAACAAACCCTCACTACCATAAAGGTGTAAGGTAGTGTATATGTGAGACTGACTCAAAGAGTGCCCATGTTTGGGCATAGGCACTCTTTGGGTCTTAAATTAAAGCAAATTAAAGTAGCACACCATATCCAGGGAGGTGGAGGCACTCTGTCAGTCATTTTCAAGAAGAAATATGTGATCGCTGCCTTCATGGATGGGGAACTTTCCAGACTGGAAGTTATCAGAACTTTGGAGACGCTGCTGAATGTACTGTACCTGAGAAAGCTGGGACATGCCCGGGTCACCCCACACATAAAAAGGAGAGCTGATACTGCTACAGTAGGTCACAATCTGAGCAGCAATGACCCTCATGGGAGTGACAAAAACTCTACCTGCTGACTGTCCAATGCTCAACTGGAAGATCTACTCAAAAAAGGTGTTACCCTTGCTCCTGAATCACAGACAGGAAGTTATCAACTGTTTGCTTCTACTGTCACATGTCAGCATGCCCTGAGCATAGCATGATGCATATTGGGTGCTATAACTGCCTGTTGTGTGTGATTAGCTTTAGTTGTTTTTAGAAATTTCTGGTCCCTGTATAACCATAGTGAGAGGTTGGTTTGCATTACCAGCAGTACATTAGACTGGGCAAACAGGGCTACCCTTTGTCTCCAGTTCTGTTCTAATATTTAAAGACAGAATTTTTAGGCCCAGCTGAGGTGAGGAGGGTTGAGTGTTCAGTGGTCTCAGGATCTAGTCTGTGTTTTTTTGCAGATTGCAGATGTGATTCTGTTGGGTTCATCAAGACATGACCTCCAGGTTGCACTGGGGCAGTTTGTAGCTGAGTGTGAAGCAGATGAGATGAGAATTAGCACCTCCATATCTGAGGCTATAGTTCTCAGCTTGAAAAAAGTGGAATGACCACTCTGGGTTAGGAATGAGTTGCTGCCCCAAATGGACGAGTTTAAGCATCTCAGGGTTTTTTTCTGAGTGAAGAGAGTGTGGAGTGGGAGATTGACAGATGGATTGGTGTGGCATCTGCAGTAATGTGGAAGCTGTACCACTCTGCTATGGTAAAGAGAGAGCTTCACCATAGCATCTATAGCATCTATGCTCACGAGCTCTGGGTAGAGACTGAGAAAATTACATTGTGGATGCAAGCAGAAATGTGCTTCTTTTGAAGTGTGTCTGGGCTCTCCTTTAGAGACAGAGTGAGGAGCTTGGTCACTTGGGAGGGACCCAGAGTAGAGCCGCTACTCCTCCACATCCAAAGGAGCCAGTTGAGGTAGTTTGGGCATGTGATGAGAATCCTGTACACCTCCTAGTTGAGGTGTTCTGAGTATGTCCTAGGGGGAGGAGGTGAGGAGGCCCCAGGGCAGACCCAGGACATGTTGGAGAAATTAGATCTCTGGGCTAGCTGGTTGTGTGTTGTGTGTTCAGTTTCAGTTCACTTTTTACTGGGGTCCAAATGACCCCAATTGGTTTCAATATATATATACACAACAATACTTAAAATTTCTGAAAACTAAGTGATACCACAGTCAAAGGATGGTAAATAAGCTTTTAAGTAATAATATGGATTGAACTCAGGATAAAAGCTGCAAGTTGTATTAAAGGCAAGTATAGATTTTTGTTTAATAAAATATGCAATGCAATTGCTTAACTAATAATGCTTTAAGAAGAAATACATTTTGCTATTATTATTTTTTTATTATGATTGCTTCTCACAGTAAACTATTCTTGAGGTCCCCAGGGAAGCCAGTTGGTAGTCCATATATGTAAAATATGTTATTAAGACTTATACTTAGAATTATTTAAGGTGCTTTGACAAGGGGATGCCTACACAAGCGGCTGGTGTTGGCAGCTGCTGCTAGGCTTCACCTCAGCTAATATGAGTCACTGAACTGGAACTCTTGAACATATGTGTGGTGTGACAAATTATTTGGCTTGCTGTGCAGTAATTATACAGCTCATTGAAAAAGTCTGTGCTTTAGTTTTAGTGCGTGAAATTCTAGTATTTTATTAGTATGTTACTTTGCATTAATCAGCACGTGTCTATGTGTTGCACGCATACAGACTGTGGATGCAGCTTATCAACAAGCTAAAGAACTGCGATGATTTTGTGTAGAGCCTATGGCACAGTGGGCGATGTTTGCATTTATCTTTGTTGGCTGCCATGTTTGCTTTTACTTGCCATCACAAGTGAAACCGAACTATTCATGTTGGACTTGGAGCCAAAAAATCTTACTTTCATTGAAATGCAGGAGAGAAGACTTTGAAACTGATGAAACCGTGTTTACAAGGCATATTATTACCAAACAGACCTATCACTGCTGAAAGTTGCATGATTGTGACATGTAGTTACATTTCTTGGAAGGTGGAGATCAGGCTATGGTGTAGGTTTAGATTATAGGTTATGCAGTAGCTATCATGCTGATTTAACACAGTACTATATATCAAGCATTACATCTTACCTTCTTGTCCTAATATGGTTACTTGTGGCTCCAAATACTGAGTGAATTAGTAGCTGAGATATTAGAAGTTAAGACCTTTCGTAAAGACAGTGATTAACCCCAGACGATAAAACTCTCACATCACCATGACATTGGCATTAATGGTTTTTAAGTAAAATACATCAACAATGCTGGTTCTGCAACCATGAAGCT
>VUQS01020962.1:0-10096 GCA_015108495.1 Heterochromis multidens
TTGAACGCTGGTTTGAACGGGGAGTCAAGATTGGTGAATGGAGTCAAGGAGGCCATTTACGTGAAAAGGGAAAGACCATCTCTGAACCGAGGAGGGGGCCTAAGGGTACATCTGTCACCATCTTACAATGCTGTGATTGCAGCCATTCCCCAGTCTCTGTGAATGGTACTCATGGCCATTGACCAATGGTCATGACAATTTGCATAATATTGATCATGAAACTGACCAAATGGCCCATTGTTACTCAGTGGTGCTGGTTTCGGTCATTATGCAAATGTACTGTTTATAAGGTTGGGGAATCCTGCAGTCAGCTGAGACTGAAGAAGTCACTTGGATAAGTTGACGAAACGTTCATTATAATTAGCTTAATAACCAGGATAATTTGATCTCATATCAAGAATTGATTGATTAGAAGGTAGGTTTTGTACTATCATATCATATACTATTGTATTGGAGACATTTAGCAGCAAAGCAAGAGTCTTGAAAACTGTATTAGCAGCTCATAGGAGCTTTGCAGCTCTTTAGAGTCTCCACACATTCATTGTGATTTGAACCAACCAAATGACTATCATCAGCATCTGTAGACCACTGTGATCTCACTAGCATGGGTAAAATTATGCTGTGTAAGGTGAAGGATCGTAAATGCTGAAATATATACATGCTGTATTGATTTGTGTATAAAGCAAACATTGTTGTAATGGTGTCTCAGAGGAGCCAAATCACTTGTGTATATATGTGCAGCTGTGAAGCAATTACAACAACGCTAACACGCAGATATGCTCTTTTCTAAACATCAAAAGGATGCATGTAATGCTTAAACAAAAATATATTTTCCACATATTCGTCACTTAAGCTAGAACCACTGAACAGAGGGCTGATGTAGTTGGAGACTGGCATCTCAGCTGCTCTGTTGAAGAAGTCAGAGTGTGTGTGTATGTGTGTGCAAACATTGCCAGACTAAAATACTATATCACTACAGCTGTTCGGAATGAGAGAAAAGAGTCCAGCGCCAAGACTGCAAGTCTACACTACTGTTTTGGCCAAATGTAGCATTAGTAGAACCTTGATGTCATCATTCTACCCTAAGGCCTGATGGGCTAGCTTTTAAATGAATCCTTTTAACAAGCCTAATCTAGGCTGGAAGAGCCAACTGAACAGCATGTGATGTGATGGGAAGGAGAGCAGAGCAGATGATATTACAGCTTTATATAAACGAGCAGAAAGACGATGAAGGGTCTGGATGATATCTAAAAAAAGGGGGAAAAAAACACTTAAAACAGAGATTTGTTGTTTGCTGCGACATTAATTTATGTTTTCTGTGAAAGAGATTCAGCTCAACAAACTTAACATACCTGCTCAGCTAACGTCTTTAACTAAGCTATTTAGCTTAGCTCAACAAACATACGGGAAACAAGGCGTGTAGCATGATTCTGTCCAAAAAAGTCCAGCAACTTCTCTATTTCTTCTAAAAACAATCTATTGTCTATATTATCTATATTATCTACTCTAAATTATTATCTATTATCTATTCTAAAAACAAAAGTGCAAACCACAGTTTATGATTGGTGTGCAGCTTACTTACTGTAGGCCTATCAACCAAACTTCAGGAACCCAGCCCAGAAAAAGCTCAGAAAAAGAAAAAAAAAGAGATATAGTTATCATTATTATTACTATTATTATTATTATTTTAGTTTTTTAATATAGAGTTGTTAGAAGGTAGATTTTATTAACTTTTGACAAATCAGGTTGGGTTACTCCATTTCCAGTTAAGTTAAGCTAAGCTCTTAGCTCAATCTTCTGGTTTCTTTTTACTTTTTCCAAGCTCTGGATCGTTAATTAAAAGAAACAGGAAAAAAATCTAATTGCCTGAAACACACACACACCTAGACTAGAGTGACCAAAAACTCATAAAAAAGTTAGCCTTGAAATTATTAATACCTCGCCTATGCTGCCATGAGTCAGAGAAAGTTCTGGAGACAATTCTCATTGGGAGCGCTTCTTCATCATGCTGAGAGAGAGAGAAAAAGAACTGCAGCTTGGCCGATCTATTTTGGGTGAAGCAAGCTTGTATGAGTGCTTCACTTGCTTTGAGGAAGTGGAAGTGATTTGATTTTTCGTTGCTGCGTTTTCCCCTAAAATGCTTGGGCAAGCAGCAGTCACACCGAAGCACAAACACACACACTAAAACATAAAATTATGCATGAAAGAATATAAGCAGACAATTCAGCATATAGACTATTGCCAAGTATATAACCATGAGACAGACTTCAATCACTCTCACTGTCTCTCATATTTATATACAGTATATGCACCCAGACATACTTAAGTGATTGTTGCCATGCAACCATAACTAAAACTTAAATAAGTCTCTGCTCTATACACATCTCATGAAGATAAATTTCCTGCTCCTAGTTCTCAATATATACATTTTAAAGCACAAGATAATAAGCATAAAAAGGCCTGTTTTTAATTCCAGTCAGTCTCAGCAGCATTATGCTATGTGCTAATCAGCACAAAACATGGTAAGCATTATACAAGGTAAATATCAACAGGTAACACTGTCACTGGGAACATGTCACACAGATATATGCATGCCACATCAGAGCTGATGAGATGCCTCTCTCCTGCATAGTGCGACTGATAAGGAGTTGAGACCCATTCCACTAAAAAATGCCAGACGTTTGTCATGCCTTTATATGTTCACTTAAAAGAAATATTTAAAAAATAAACAACACAAAATAATGTTTCTCAGAGATAAGTTCCTTTACAAGACAAAGCTGAACCACAAACTGCATCTATTAAAACAGCATGGCTTCATAGTACAAGAGTTTATGAGAGTTTATAAGATTAGTAAACCATTGCATTCACATTAATCTTTGAATTCAGGTGTTTTCAGTCCCACCATAGGTTCAGAAACTCAAGGATCTAGCCATGCAGTTTGCCTTTACAATAGGGCTATTAGGGCTAATAGGGATATTTTTTTCGGTAATATGATTGTGCTCCGGGAGTTATAACAGACTGGTGGTATTACTTTCAGTCACTGAAACTAATTTTCGCACAGTTTTCTGTTTTCTTCTTTTTGTTTGATGTCATCTTTACTGAAGCCAAAAATGTGTCTAAACAATGGACACAGCATTTTTATTTGGTAAAACTGCTCTAGGTGTATAGTTGGCTCTGTGTTTGACTTTTCCTTTATGATATTTTAATATCGCAGACTGGACGGAGCAGAGTCATGTGACAACACATACAGTAATGTGTTTTAAAGGGCACAGTACATAATGGGGGAAGAATTAACAGAATTAGGTGTAATGTATTGGTGATCCAGTACTTTTGTCCATTTAGTGTAATTTGTTCCTAACTGAATTTAAAATTTGATGAATCGTTATGACAGTTGAGGAAGTAGAAGTTAGAAGAAAAACTGCTTAACCCATAAGAGCCCAGACCCATTTCTACTTTCAGGAAAATTATAAACTATTAAAATTATAAACTATTAAAGGAACTTTCCTCAATGTTAAAAGGGGCGGTGACACCTGTGTATCCGTGGGTTCTTATGGATTAAATCTGCCACTATTTCTACTCACTTTCCAGCGATATTGTAACTATCTCTCTCCATGACCTTTTTTTACCCAGTAATCAGAGCTTTCCCAAAATGGCCTCCAGAGTGTGTGAATGTGAAAATGCTACCTTGGCTTTATGGTTTGTGTGGGGATAGAAGTACACCATGATAAAAAGTAAAAGGCTTAATGACACGTTATTAACCCTTTTCAGTCATTTTCTAAATTCAGCACATATTGATACTTTATTTTTTGATAAAACAAGCAATTTGCAGACATGACTTTGGACCGTTTACAGACCATGTGATTAATCAGTTCATTGCTAGAAAAAATGGGAGACCTCAAAATCTTACTGAGGTCCCAGTTCAAATAAAATGATTTTTTTCCCCTATTAACTACATAATGAAGTTAGGACCCCCTTTTCCTACTTTCTCCTACTGTGACCTTGAATAAAGCCCATAAAGAATGGTGTTTCCCCAGAGGCACCCTCTTTTCCCCAGTGTTAGTGTTTAAGAATAATGAACTCTGCTTAATAACAGGTTGTTGGCGCAAAACAATGAATGATCATCAATTAAAATGGCGGGGAAAAAAGTAAAACAAATAGACTCTGTAACCCTTGGTATCACGGGAAAGCTTATGTGCTTACACACATGCTGCGACTTCACTACTGCAGGAAAGCACATTTTTCCTCCCCCTGAGGATATGTCACAACAGGGCAATGATGTTAAGGTGAAGTTCCTTAAATGTTGCTATGGTTTTGCAGAATAAAGACCCCTAACATATCAAAGTCCAATCACTTCTGTCTTTCTGCACCCCTGGGGGACTGAAGCATCTAATGTCAGACAGTGTTAGGCTCCTGATCAGGGCTGGAAGATATGCTATAATAGAGCATCTGTAAGTAAGTATGTTGGGCAAGAACTTACATACATTTTGCACATACATGGATTGCAGGACTGGGACTACAGTTGTCATATTACTTTCAAAATGGGCTCTTTGTTAATGCACTTTATTTTCCTCAAATATCCTCTATCCATGTTATTTCTATTCTCTTACTGACACTGGCACATGGACAGAGGCACTCACTAGGGGGTGGGACATTCACGATTTACAACCTGTCTTTCTCAACAAAATATCAGTTGAACAAAAGCTTTATAAAAAAAAAAAAATCTTTATCCAAACCTCAAAAAGGTGCACTTTTCTGGATTCTGTACAAAGAACCAACACATTTTTCAACATGATGTGAAGAAGAATGTGGAGCTTCAGTGATAGGAGAAAACAAAAACTAACCTTCTGAGTCACAGTCACCAACATATGAAAAAGTAATGGATTCATGTTTCTGCATCAGGGTTTTACAGAGTCTTTGTAGCTCTGCTGGAAGTGCTTCTGGTGCTGTGATGCAGCTCAAAAATGTAACTGCAGCTCAGGGCTTCAGGGGTTACCATGATATCAACACAAGAAAGTGTGATTAGTCAACTTAAACTATTTATATTTGCTTCTGTATGTGTCTAATTTAGACAAAATCTATTTCACGTGGATTAAAATGCCACACAAGGTCAGCTATTGTCTCATACTCTTGGTAATCCTAGACAATGTTATATTTTGTGATCTCGCAAAGCCATTTCGACAGATTCTAGTTGATTGTCACAACCATTAAGTGGCTACAAAAATGGAAGCACAATTATTTCAAGTAGGCTTTATAATTACTGTGAAGGACTTCTTGGCATAATCTGTTCCCGTCTGCGAAGGAAAGAACATGTGTGAAGTCAGGAATTTTTGGCATTTATGTGCTTGTGTTTCTGTCTGGGGCTGAATGTGCAGAATACACTTTAACAAAGATGTCATACCTAAATAACAGTTGCACTTAACTGCAGTTGCTGTAATTTAACTGGAAAAACTTTTCAACACTACTGACATAATTCTTTACATGCTAAAATGGCAGTTGAGAGCTCTAAATGTGTGCAGCATTACACCCTAACATTAGAGATGTCACCAGCCTTTCAATACAAAAATTCTGAGAGCCAATTGTACTTGTCTTTTTTCAGTACCATAGGCAGCATATGTACTGAGTAGGTTGTCAAAAATATTGACACCTGGATACTAATTGATACTAAAAATTAATACTGGATTAGATACTCATTTGTAATAATACTGATGCCAACAGTGCCATCTTCGTGTCCTCCTGATACGCAACTCTACACAGCACCGCTGAGACAGGCAGGCACACAGCCCCTCCCCTCACTAGCAGCTGAACACAGTACAACAGTAGCACAACAAACTTGGTGAAGCAGCTTAAAAACTGACACCCTGGTCTTTATGAAGAATTCTGTAAGGACAGCAAATCTCCCATTTCAACAACACTAAAGTTTTCAACAGTTATAAATATTAACCTGGCCGGTGCACACTTTAACGTTAGTTAATGTTGGAGCTAGGCAGCAAGTTTTACCAGTCCTTTACCAGGATAACATAATTATTTGTGTCTGTGTTAAATTTCTCTTAAAGTCCCAGATTGAAAATTTCCTTGATCAGCAACAAAAATATGAAACCAAGTCACCAGAAGCACAGGAAATAAACAGGGATGGAGCTGAACACATTTGCACCAACCAGTATTGTGCTAATCTTTTTTTTAAAAAATAATATACCTCTTTATTTTGTAGTTTTTTCTCCCTGTGGTATCGAAAATGGTATTGAGTATCACATATTTTCCTGGGTATCAGTATCGTGTTTAAAATTCTAGTATTGTGACAACCCTACTGGATATTGCAGCTGAATGCCCAATTCCACATACCACCAAAATAAAAGCTTTAAAAGTGGAATTACTATTCTACCACCAAATAATATTACACAATATAACAAATATGTTATACAAAATGAAAGAATATTCAGAAAAAATTTCATTAATAAATGTCATTTTACAATTCATTAACCCAAGGTTACCTAGTGTATAACTACACTGTTACAACTGTAAAGCTAAACTTCATTTTTGAGAAAAAAAAATCCAAGTGAATTATGTTTTCCTGGGAAGTAATAGTTTCAAAACAAAAACGTTCAATCTTACATGAATCATCCATCTACTGTACACTCCGGTGGTGCTATAGTGATCAACAGGTGACACTCAGTTATAAATAACTCCCTTCCTACAGGGGCATCTAAAGCAGGAGCAACCTTGACAGAGACATAAATATAAATGAACTTGGAGTTTGTTAAGTGAAAAGTGAAACAGGCTGGTCACACACCCACACTCACTCCATTGGATTTCATCCATTCCTTATCCCCCACCTGAACTACAGTGTTCAACTCAGTTATCGCAATTATGTGAGGCTTTTAAAGGCTGCTGGAGTATTAAAGTGAAAGCACAATTCTTTCAACGATGACTCAACTAAAAAAAAAAATAAAATTGAAATATACATAATTAAAGTTGCTTTATTTTGTTTCATTTACATTAAAGATGCTGTGCTTTTCAATCATGTCATTCACAGCGCACTAAGACAATCTCAAGAAAAATAACGCTATTATTATAGTAATACAATCTATTTATATAATGTGATGGTATCGATGTTAATTGTAAAGTAAAAATCAGATGTCATGGCAACAGGAGTGTGTAGTCTGGGCACTGGTATATGGGAGTGGCAGGGTGCATGGCTCCTTTCACTTCAGCTCAATCAGCATGCAGGCTGAGATGCTGGGGAGAGCGGTGATTGAATACAGAGGCTGCAGGCCTCACCACCGCCTTTAATCTCTACTCCCCATTTAAGTTGGCCTCTGTGTTGCTGCTCTGCCGAGGCTCAGCTGGGGCATAAAGACACCAACACACACAAACAAACACATACACACTGCCACGTCTGCCAGCCCTCTCTCAGTCCCATCTGTCTTCTGGTATGTCTGTCTTTGTGTTTTTGCATGTGTTTTTGCATGTCCCCATTTCTGATTGACTGTTTCTCTTTTTTCACCCACCTTTTGGTTTACTTTGAGTCTCTGTTTGTCCTCCATTTCCTGTCTGTCTTAAAAACTGTATAAGTGAATCTGAATATGAGTATTTTAAAGAAATAAAATCATACAGACAAACTGTTGCAGAATCCTTAGTGTAATATTAGAGTTTACCTTCAAGGTATTATGTGTTAGTGCATGTGAACGATATTTAGAGTACCATCCATTTTATTTTATTATATATAGGGTAATAAATGGTATAACTGTACTGAATGAGTTTAGGAGTTGGGTTGTAATTACAGTTATCTTTAGCAATAAACCCCTCTTTTTTATAGGATTTTGGGATCTTCAGCCCTATCCGCACTCCTTTAATCTCATCATTTATAGTCTTTTAAAAAAAAAAAACTCAGTATACTGGACTGCAGACATCTTAGTTGCAGAAGTTGCTGAGTTGATAGGTTTTTGCTTTTTTTTTTGGGTTGTTATTGAAGAAGGTAGGCGTGTGTTACAATTGCACCAACCAGTGTTCTACCAAACAAGGAAATAAAAATAGCAGAAAACAGCTGCTGTAAAAATCTTGTTTCTGCGTTGTTATTAATTTTGTTCTTGTAGTTTAGGGTGAGCAGAGAAAACAGAAAAGTCACGTAGTTAAGTCCACAAATCCCATGAACTTTTGAACCCAATTCATAATGACTAGCTATCAGTGAAAAACAGCAAGAGCCTTATTTAGTTTTGTTTGTTTCTTTTTTTAAAATGGCATACCAAATCTCCAAAATGGAACAACTGGCATTTTTTTCAGGTTTCATGAAAAGACTTACAGAAGGCTATTTTACTACGTGATGAACACATTTATCCACATTTGCAAGTACCATTGAAGGCATTGACAATGTATAGAAAGGAAACTGGTTTAACAGGCCTTGGAAAATACTGTTCACAAACCCTTGAAAGCAAAAAAAGATCTATATTTTGTACTGAAAGCTACTGTAGTGCTACAGCCTACAGTTTGCTGAAGATGGTGACCCAAGCAAGCACAGGGAGAGGATAACTGTTCTTGAGCATTTTAAATTATTTAAAAGCAGAGAGTCAATATATGAAGAGGCAACTCTGCACTTCTATCCAAAAAAGAAGGAAACGGCCCCAGGGAGTATAGCACTACAGTATAGTGCAACGCAGGGATTGGAACAGTGTTCCCATGTTTAGACAAAAAAATAACAAGCCTGTAAAACCAAAGAAAGTACTGGGCAATATATTACTCCTTACTGAGGAATCTCTACAGAATAACATCAAAAAAACAAAACAAAAACCAGACAGAGAAAATGCAAAGTTTGTGCTTGGAGAACCCAGAAGATACTCATCCAAAGTAGCCCCTGTGATGGACAGGACATGCTGTTGGGTGCAGGAAGTTGGCAGCCGGGCTGAAAGTTAATATTTTTGTGTCCCAGAGGGAAAAAAGAGACTGTAAGCACAACTTGGGAAAAAAGGAGATGAAAACAGAGAGGCACAACCCATCAGAGCCTCCACTCTCACTGATGGGTCCCGGCTTTTGGCTGCTTTTCAGGTGAACTGCTCCAGCATCAATAAGCAATGAAAGTGAGTCTGAAGCTGATTGCTGCATGAAAATTTCAGAACAGCCTGCTATTTTGACATGCTTTGAATAGACTGTGTGGAAAATCAAAATGAAAATCAGTGAGAAAAATACTTCAAAGTATTTGCAGAGTGGTGCGTCTTCTGCATTTATGTGCTTAAATATAGTCTCAGGTGTAAATGTTGGAATGTCTGCCTATCCAGAGCATTACCTACAGTGAAACAAACAAACAAACAGCTCTACAACTCTGTTTATGACTAACACAACTATTTCTAGGTAATATATTTTGTGCAAGTTGTTTGTGCTGTTGGAATTCAGGGAAACAGTTGCATTGCCATCCATGGAGATACAAGCACAAACATTCATTGTACTCATACGAAATATATAAAATATTTTTTAAAAATGTCAGTGTAAAAGCAGTAGATCTGCTGTTGTCTGCGTTAATGTTGAATAGCAGGGGGTATCGTTTTACTGGAGCAGTAGAATTCAGAGGGCATCGGAACCAAAACCAGCATGTTCTCATTCTCAGGGTGTCAAATACTGCTGTTTTGTCAGATACCCCTGGCATCTCTAAATGATGCACAAGCTGTCATTTGGTGTCTGTGCCTTCTTTCAAAGAACTAAAAAGTCCAAATTCGGACGTTGGAGGGGAAGGTTTTTAGTTTTTTAGTAGTTTTTTTTCTGTCACTGATTACTTCCACAAGGAGGTCATGTTTTTGGTAGCGTTGCGTGCGTGTTATCTTTCTGTCTGGTAACACGATAGCTCGAAAAGTCTTGAATGAATTGTGATAAAACTTTGTAGACTTTGTAGGGGTGTAGAGTGGGGTCATGTTAATAATCCATTAAAATTTGGTTTACTGTACATCCACCAAGGTTTTCAAGGTCAACCTAATGATTTATTGGTCGAATATTGACAAAAAACCTTATAACTTAGAAACTATGTTTCTTACTGCCATTGTTTGTATTGACAACATATAGACATATAGGGAATGATATATGGGGATTCTAAATATCACATCTGACTTTCTTTCAA
>VUQS01020962.1:10116-25807 GCA_015108495.1 Heterochromis multidens
CTGTACATCCACCAAGGTTTTCAAGGTCAACCTAATGATTTATTGGTCGAATATTGACAAAAAACCTTATAACTTAGAAACTATGATTCTTACATGTGTGGTGTGTATTGTCAACATATAGAAAGTACCGTTTAAAGACCTCTGACCTCTCCTTCAAGGTCAATAGATTGATCTGAAGGTCAAAGTGATAATAATGCTATATAGAGCTATTTAAACTATGTTTCTTACTGCCATTGTTTGTATTGACAACATATAGACATATAGGGAATGATATATGGGGATTCTAAATATCACATCTGACTTTCTTTCAAGTTGACCCCAAAATGTGTTCTATCTTTAAAGAAAGTATTGTCAAGAAAAAGAGAACGAGGTTCCTAGTTAGTTAGAAATATACTGTAGTATATTATATAATAAGCTCAAGTTATTCATGTCCACTTATTTACAAATCAGTCCCTATAATCCATTACCTGCGCCTACATAATGTTTGTGTAATCAAAGTAAACATCTGTCATGCTACCCTTATCTGATTTTTACTGCACTACAAACTTCTTAAAGTACGTTTAAAAAGAACAAAGAAAACAAAATGAATATACAGAAAATACAACAATATTCCCTTAAAAGTAAATACTGCCCAGAGAGTGCGCTGCGTTGGTGGAGGTTTGCACTCTGAGTGCTTTTTGTTTGCTTTATTTTCACTTTGTTTTTACTTGTTTTTTTTATTTTTATTGCTGTTTAGGTTTGGACCTCAAAAACTCTTTTGTCTAGGAAACGATCATTGTTTGGGTTAAAATACCGTAATTTTTCAACATGCATTAGCCCTGCATTTTGCAAAATTACGCTTGCCCCTTACATTTATTGTGATGCCAAGGGGTCTTTTACAACCATAAGGCATTATGTTATGAGTTTGGAGAGTCATACCCATTTACTTTTTCCTAAACCCAATGTGTCAGGCACAGATGCTGAAAATGCGTAACTGAAAGGTGCTTTGGCAGAACGGCAGTATTTGTTGCCCTAGGAATGGCAACATCCTGGAAATGCAGGAAATTCAACAAGCGTAACTATGAAATGTAAAAGCCATTTTAGAAGGTTATTGTGGTGAAATGCTGGAAGATTATGGCATTTTCAACCAGCACATGAAACTAGTGTTAGCTCAATAAATAATTAACTATGGCACTGCAGCTGTCAGAGTCTGTGGTTGCTGATTAGAAAATGGACTGTTTTGTCTACATCTGTCTGAAATCAATGACCCGCAGTTTTAGAGTTTGAAGAATTTAAAGTAATAAAAGCCACTCTAAAATACACAGACATAGAAGCAGAACTGGGAACGGGAAGAGGGGGAAGTTACAAAATGTTAGTTGCCAGATGTCTTCAGCTGTTTCATCATGTACCAAGAAACCCCCTATATGTTGTGCCTGATTAGAAGCTCACCCAATTATCACTGTGCAACATTAGGGTGCCAATAAATGCCAGGAAGCCATTAAATAAGCCTACAGCTTTCACTTCATTCAACCTTCAAAGTTTGCAATTTGCATTTCTGTGTGGATGTCACCATGTCTGGGAGTAAGAGCAGGAGGAAAAAAGAGAGAAAGTTGATGAACAGAGAGAGAAGGCAAGTGAGAGATGCTGAGAAAAATTCAGCAGATGAAAATGAGAGCGCAATCAAGTAAAATCACAAAAGAGGGACTGAAAAGTAGTAAAAATAACTGAGTGATTTGTGCCATGACCTGAGTTATTCAGTGAGATTTATCACTCCTCTCCTCTCCACCGTCCCTCCCTACCAGATGAGCCGAATAAAGACGATTCCCTTATCTGAACAAAAGGTCTTTTCTTAATCATCCCAATAATGCTGCTGACAGCTGACTGACTGACAATGAGACAAATACACAGAACATGAAGCTCATCTCATGTCGGACCATTGTTAAGAGGGGCTTTCATTTATGTACACACATGCTACATTTCCCCAGAGCTGCTTGTCAGTGACTGCAACAGCTTTTGGCATGCTGGAAAGTGGAAAACCCATAGTCAGAAATGTCATCTGATTGAAAGAAGAGAAAAAAAAAGAAGTAATTTGTTCCTCTACCTTTTCTCTTCATTTCAAATGTTTTTCAGATGAATAATTTGGTGTCCTTGTGATGATTGCTGAGAAGAGTTTTGTGTGATTGATGCTTTCAGATGCAGGGACAAGCTGTCATTTTGTCATAGTCTCACAACACGTCCATATCATGCTGGTACAATAGAAAAATCAGGCCATGTGGACCAGCTCTTTGAGTGACTATCAAGTGATTCTTTTTTTTTTCTTTTTTCACAGAAAAACCTGCACATTGATGAAAAGAGCAAGGATAAAATTTAAAAATTAAAAGGAATATGAATGAACTGACTAAAAGCGTGATAAAGTGTCATTTCTCATCGTTGGAGGCTGCCTGATTTTTTAGAAAGGCTGATGATAATGATAGTTTTCGAGAAGGAAAAAACTATAGTTGATTTAAGGAATTCCTTCATCACTTTAGCTAAATGAAGCAATGTGGTGAAACAATTTAACAGAGCATACGTGTAGCAATTATTTAATGAGAGTAGTTCTCTGTTACACCATATCTATAAGTCTTCACTGAGCAGTTGGGTATTGAGCATATATAATGATGATTAACATTAACATTAATTAATGTGATCAGTTCCCTGGAGCTACAGATAGGGACATCACCAGAACTCATACTTACAATTACTTTAAATATCAAAATTCTGAAAACATGATGTCTCTTGTTTTGTTTTGGTACTGTTGGTAACATAGGCATCATACGTCTATGTATATGCAGGGACGCCTGGTATGAAGCCCTCCCTATCCTTTTCAATAAAAAAATATAGTGAAAATTAGAAAAATCTTATATTTTATATATACATATATCTTAACTCATCTTAGAACAGATTGCTTAAAAGTTTGGTGCTACCAAGTGCAGCAACGACACCAAATAGTCAAAAGAAAAACACAGGATTTCGCTAAATTGGCTTATTTTTACAGCCCAAGCACCGCAGCATCAACTTTCATTCATCTTCATAGTGTAGTGAGTGACAGGCATCAGGTCACGGCCCCTTGATTTGCTGACCATTTGAGCTAAATTAGTTCAGCCCAGAGGTGGAAATTTTGGTGGATGACAGCAGGTGTCCAGAGTTTTGTGAGAGTGTCAAAGGCGAAGTCATTATGGCGGCAGCAAGCATTAGCATGAACGAAGTTGATTATTTACTTATTCATCAATTTTCTTCTATGTCTTTGGAGGAAGAAGTGGAAGTGAAGAGACTGGGACCACATCATCCAAACGATGTTCAAATAACGGGACAAACGACAAAATTGTAAATTTTGTGTTACTTGGCTTCAACGAAAGGACTGGCTAACGACAAGTGTAAGTAGGAATTCACTTTACTGTTTCCATGCCTGCTTTTTGGAGGAGACACAGCTTGGACCCAACAAGGAATTGTGGATTTGAAACATTTATCTGACAAAATTAGGAAACATGAATGCAGCACAAGTCACATTTGAAACAGCATAAAGCTATCAATGTTGGGTAAAGTTAACATCACCTGTCAACTGGATGAAGGACACCGCATTGCTATACAGAGACACAACGAGCTGGTAAAAAAAAACAGGCATTCACTATCACGGATTGTGGACTGTATTAGTTAGCTGATCAGTTAGCAACTGTGGTACATATACTGTATAGTTGCAGTTCTGACAGGGGCAGCATACACCTACAAGTGTTCTAGTCTGTTCTTACATGCTGAAGAAGAAGAAGGACGGTCACACGTACAGGAAAAACTACATGTAGAAGATGTTGACTAGCCGTGCTCCTGCGATAGCGCTGCCCTGATTCGTTGATAAGAATGGCAGTAAGAGTCAGGTATGGAAGTATTTTGTATTTGAGGTGGATGACCAAGGGGTGATAATTGATTTGCAAAAGGCAATATGTAAACACTGCTATCATGCTTTTCAGGCCAAGGGAGGAAATACTTCCAATTTTGTGAAGCACCTAAAAGACCGGCATCTAGATCTGTTCAAAGAACTCAAGCTGAGTAAGCTTCACTTCACAGTCACAACATCAAAATTATTATCCTTCTCATGTTATCCTGAAATAGACTTTACAGTTTTTCTTGAGACAACTGGCATTGCATTTGTAAAATCAAGTATGTCCCATAAGCGCAAATGTTATCAATGCCTAACATTAAATGCTTAAGCTAATGTAATGTAACTAATGTTATACCTTCTAGAATGATGTTAGTAGGCTACTTGGCAACCATCCTAATCTTTCAGTCTGTGTTCTGTTAACAAAATATAATATTAATATTTTCTGTTATGTAGTGTTCTTTTATTTACAGAAATGTCATTTTTGCATTGTTACATTATTTTTATAAAGGAGTTTAAGTACATGGGATAATCTCTTTTTTTCTTTGCCCTGTGTCCTTTTACCTTTGTTTTCTTTTGGTATTGGTGCCAGCTACTAAATTTCTGGTATTGTGATATCCCAGGCTACAGGTGCATTGTTATTGGCTGCCCTTTTTCAAGTTTGAGCAGTAGTTGAAACAGAAGATCCTGAGACTACATCACCATGAGACTGCACAGCCATTAAAACTTGTAACAGACCCAAGATACAAATATTGTAAAATGTCCTAGCAGCACTGATAAAGGTCGAACAAATTAATGATTTGGCCTCTACCTATAATCAAAGAAAGGGATGGGCTCAAGTTGACCTAGTGGCTACACAGATAAATAAACACTTAAGCCTCATTAGCCTACAAAATTATATGTAATATTGCTGCTTATGCAGATCAAGCATGTCACTCCCATTAGAACTACACAGCACTTCTAGAGCAGCAGTACTTGTGGTAACATTTTCAAAGTTTTTCCACTAATGTTTGCACTTATCATCTATTGTATGTACTGTAACCTTTCATTTTCACTGTATGTGCACATTCTCTAAATTGCAAGTCAGATCTTAATTGTAACACTATTTTCATGGTGTAAATAACCTGCAATAACGCACTGTGGATGACGCTGCTACCTGTGATGTATTTGTGTATTTAAGGTCTCTGGTGTAAAAGATTAATTTGTAACATATAAAAGCTAAAATGTTTCTCTTAAAATGTATTATGGACATGTAATTATGCTTTATAGCTCGTAAACATGCTAAATGACTGTGTAGTACATAATACTTTCTATGTTTAAAGGCTGGGGTAAAATGGAAGTGCAAGAATGAAATCTAACAGCATATTAACCATCACGAGGGAAAAGGACCATTAATAGAGGAATTCTCCCAAGGCCATTTTTTGCACAGCATATATAATTGGGTTACTTAGCAGTTACCCCAATCTCATAAGCCCAGCCATTTTGTTCAGCTAAGCTTGAGTCATCAGGTTTTCTAAAAGGCGCTCATTTGTCCGGGATATAACTGTCCCCACGTTGTGAGAGTTGAAATAAGAAGTTTTATGTTAAAAGAAAGATATGGTGTTCCAATAACCAAGTGGTGCACAGCACATGGGTGCAAATGCCCTGAGTGGTAAGTTCCCAGTTTGCCAGAACCTTAAAACATGTGATTCCACTACTCTCTTTCTCAGTTTTTTTGTACCTCCTACGTCTATCTCTTTTACTCTTTGAATAAAAGGAAAAAAATGGACCAATGGATTATAATTGTAGTTTTTTATATCTACAGGACTATCTGAAGTGCTATGAGTTGGCTTCTTGGTAACACACTTTACACCATGTACTGATCATTATTCTAAAAGACAAAGACACGAAGATAAAGGTTAAAAGTGGAGTATTGCTTAATATAAGGTTTTAAATGTCACTTTGGGTGTCATATTTAAATGCCATGTGAATGCCTGTGCGCTAAGACGGAATTCACTGTATACTTTTGAAAATATACTGTAGCAAACACTTGTAAGTAATGAAAAAATGACAAGATCCTGACAACCTCTTCTTGTGTATGACAACCTAACATTCCTCTCATGCTGCTTTCTGCATCTGCCATCAATCTGCGATCAAATTATTCATCTAGAGAATAACTGAAGTGAATAAAAGAAAGGAACAAAAAAACCCCTCACCTTTTGTTTTTAAATCTCGTGACACATCCAAACACGTTTTTTTTTTTCCCTCTGTCTCATTTCCATAAGAATCAGAGGAAAAGGTGTCAGACAGGCCAATGTGAATGTTACTTTTCATTGCACCATTTTTGATTGCGTAAAAATAACCCTGATAGGGGTTTACAGTCGAATGCACACATATGACTGGTAACAAAAAGAATGAAAATCTTAAAGTAGACACAACATACATAACACTGATCAATAAAAGCTGTTACAGTTATTACAGAGGCCCGTGATTTCACCTGATGAAATACATTAAGTTTACTGTTTTGTTGTGGTTGTAAAAAAATAAAAAATAAAAAATAAAGCAATGGTGATGTATATCTTATTTGCATGGTAATATGTCATTTATTGCTCTGTAACCATGATGTATGTGTGCCATCTCTGGAAAATAAACCTATCAAAAGTTTTTACTCTGCTCATTTTTCATTTTCAACTACAAGCCTCTGGACAATTTTTGAACGATAGAAAAAAAAACTCGACTGGGAACTACCTCAGTGAAGGCCACCGTATTGTTGGAGGGAAACTTCTGCTCCCATAATTCTCTTCAAGACATGCAAATACATCATCTTTTCCAAAACTCCCCACCCATTGCCACAAACTGCAGCAAAAAACAAGCACATAAAAAGGCAAACTGTGTCTTATATTTCACTGTTCTGGCAGGGGAAGCTGTTTGGCCAGACATTTGCTCATGAATATTTAGGTAGTGGTGTTATGAATATGCATTAGGATGCTGGAGGAGCACTATCAGCACACAGATTTATGAGGTAGTGTAAGAGATAATGATAAAGGAGGAGGTAACCTGGCTACTGGTATGACGAACAGAATGCACACGGAGAAACACGGGAAACTGCATCCATGTATAAGGACATAAAAAGAACTGTGAATTCTGCCTCACAGTGAATAGGCAGAAAAGTAAATAAAAATAATAACTAACATATCACTATAAAACTTCTCAAGTTACTTACTTAAATATATAAATACAATTATTTTTTATTACAAGTTTTAAAGGTCTGCTTAAACATGCAAATAGGGCATTATCTAACTTATCATATACTAATTTGCACACTTTTTTTTTAAAAAAAAGAGAGCTTAAAATTGGATAAAGCCAGGTTCAAATATTTTTCTTCATTTTATATTAAAAACTTTTACAGTCTCACTCCATCAGTAAATTCCTCAAGAAAAAGTCCACATTTGCCTTGATTTTAGAAAAAACAATTAGAAAGTTTAATGTATGTAAGTGCTACTGAAGTTGAGATCTACGGCTTAAAGTGTGATGATAATCTAATTTTGAGAAAACAGCCTTTATGTATTAGATAAATATACATTGTATATTTATCATTTAGTGTAATAGCTCGAGAAAGTAATTAATGATTACTTTCATTAATACATTTACTATGTGTAATTAAATTTTAAGGTTACATATTCAAATGAGGGATTATCTAATTGTTACACTAATTTGTATAAATGTCCAATAGACAAAGAGGAAAATAAACACCTGAAGGTGTATTTTGGACATTATTTTCCTCTTAGTGTTATAGAAGACTTTGTTGAATCACGATGCTGTTCTAAAAACTCTGTTTAATATAAGTTTAAAAAAAACTTTAGATATTGATTATGATTTACATTAAAATGTATAAATCTAGTTAACAGAGGTAAACTGTCACTGGGGAAAAAAAATGTAAAAAGGCATTTCTGTTATTTCAGGGTGTGACTGTGAAGTTTGTTTTCTTCTCTGCCCCTGAGGTATATACTTAGAAGCACAGCATCACAATCTATTTTTTTAATCTGTGCAATGTTGTACCTGTATGTGTGCATATCTGGTGCTTCTTAGAGAGTATCACCTGATAACACCCCATACTGCCCACCCAGTGGTTGCAGAGATATCGCAATCTTGTGCCTCAGGTGCAGAAAGGCCAGGAAAAAAGAGAAGAGATGCATACAGAAGAATTCTGAAACAGCTAGAAATGTTCCCTGCAGAATTGAGGTGAAGATTGGCATGGACACCATACTGGAACCTGCAGGATACAATTTCAGAGTAGAAAGAAGGCCTTCTTGCGTGCAGTTATAATTTTCTTTGGGCAGTGAAAGCACAGCAGTTAATTGTAAATATATTCAGTGCATTATAACTGAGCACGCCGGGTCATTGTAAAATAAACAGAATGCTAATTTTATAAGCATTTGTAAGACAATTCTTTGGCAACATTATGAGCAATGTTACCTTAATATTAACTTTCAAATATTGAGGTTATGCATTTAGATACACTCCATAAGGGCCCAATAAAAATCATCACAAAATGTGTGACATGGCTAATTAAAATATTGCTCTGACGGGGGAACAAACTTAATTTCTCATGCATATGAGTCACTGTAAAATTATTTTACTTAACTTATGTAACCTTGTCAGAGGCAGCTCATTTAAACCCACCACCTCCACGACCAGATACAGTGACAGAAGAATTAAGATTTGCCTTTCACAGAAAAACCCCAATCTTTTTAAAGAATGCTGGCCAAACACAACAGCAATACAAAATAAAATATTACTACAGCACTCAAGTCCAGTCTGGGTTCTCAGATGGGTTTTTTTTTATCATCATAGACTTGTTTTCTGTTAGGCATTTTTGGGCTTGGACTGCATTCATTAAAATAAAAAAAAGATGTAACAATTTCCTAAAGTATGCCAATGGCATCACTTAATAGGTTAACTGATGACCCTAACCTGAAAAGCTAAAGGTTAACCCCAGCCCCACCCCTTGTTATGATTCAGACTGGACCCCATTGGGAATTGGTCGTGAATTGTCCTCATAGCTGTTTGTACTTGGAAAAGTTGCTCCAGCCAGACCAGAAATCAACCTTTATATTTACTATTTGCTAATAAGTATACTATTTTAAAACTGAGCGGTGTAATGGTTAACACATTTGCCCTACATGTGTAAAAGCCTAGGTTTGAGCCAGGGAGGAGACTCAAACCCAGCCTCATGGGTCACAAGCCCACATAAATGGGAGAGTTGTGTCAGGAAGGGCATCTGTGCAAAATCAAACATGCCGATTTGTCTGCTGTGGTGACCCCTTGAGAAATAAGAGAGCAGTCTAAAGTATGTTCATACTATTTTAAAATCAGAATTAAGATTATCTACAAATTTACTGTAAGTACCAGTTTCTACAACACAGTGTTAGACTGTGAAAGCTCCATAGAGTTCCATCAATTGTTTCACAGCACAGAGGAGTTTTTCTCAAGTGACAGTTATTAAAGTACTACAGAAATTAAAGAAATTATAAAATGTAATAAATCCTGTTTTCAGTCATGTACAGGGTGTGTGGAAAGCCATTTTTCACTATTTAATGAAGTGAAAGTCAAAACTGGATTAGGTTAAAAGGTGAAGTGATACACATATTTGTGTGAGGCCTAATATACTGTATTTACTGCCTAGGCAATAAGTTACTTAAAGATTTTGTGTTACTATAATTGCTAACATTTTTTTTCTAGATTCTTATATTCTACATTATTTTTATATTATACATTTTTTTATCTGTACACTTGTCTCTATTTGATATTTATTTACTTCTATATGAGATGACCTACAAAATGTAATATTACCTGAGTACAATGGCAATAAAGATTATTCTGATTCTACACAACAGTGCTTGGAAAAGAGTTTGATCACTGCAGTTGCCTCTCTTTCTCTTCCACATAGAATTACAAAGCTCATCAGTGAAGCATTTTATTCAGTGCAACTACAGTGTTATTATAGTATCATCATGATACTATTGCATGATGACAAGAAAATTTGTCTGCCATGAATTCAGTGATGGATTGGAAATATTTAACTGTAACATTTAAGTGTTTTTTTAGTAGTTGTTTGTGTTTGTTGTTTAGAGAAATCAGACACTGATGGTGCAGCCCTGTATTGTACTACTTTATGTAAGCAGTTTTCTTTACCATACATATTTGCACTGTCAAATGAGGCCCATTGTTTATAGTGAAAAAAAAACTTTGATAACCACTGGCAGAGTCATGGTGTTATCATATAGGTGATCAGCTAAATCGCCTGTGTAGACACAAAGTTGTTGTGTAAACTTGCATATTGCAAAAAAATACATCATGTTCTTCAACAAAACACTGAGTGGTAAATGCACATACAAATAAGACACGAGGATGACAATAACTTCCATTGCAGCATGGAGCTATGTGCCCTGCACACGCAGCGTTCCACAATAAGTGGATGAGCGAGAGCTGATAGTTTGGCACAGTTGCTGCTTTTCAAAGCTAACAAAGTCTTTGTGGCAGTCACAAAGGTAGTGCCTGGCAATTGACTCCTGCAAAAAAGTATTAAGAAAAACTGCCTCTGCCTCTGAGAGGAGAAAGTAGGAGAGATACAGGAAGGGAAAGAAAAAATGCATTGTATATCACAGCAAGTGGTGACACATTGTTGGGGCTTTGGGAGTTTAAGAGTGCACTGCCTCCTTTGTTGTAGCTCTTCTCGGAGGACTTGAGCATATCGACGTCCAGGTTTTTTTTTATTTTTTCATCGCAACCTGAATTCTCATCCTGCACCCTGCTCCCGCAGAAGAAACTGAACTGCTTCCTATATAGCGAAAGCACTTTGCATGACAAAAGAGAAGCAAATGGGGAACCTGGAAAAAGGGGGAAAGATGGAAGCGTGTCAAGTACATAGAGGAAGTTTTCCTTTTGTGAAAATGTGTGAGTGTTCGTGTGTTGGCATGTCCACATGAGTGCTCGTCAGTACAAAAGCCAGGGAGCTGGAGCTGGAGCACAGACAGTCAATGTGCTTTAATGGAGACTATGTGCTCACTGCGGCACAGCGTATGTGATAAATTATTCATTGGCTACAACACCAGAGCTATCATCAGGCCTGTGTTATTATTACGAGCCGATGGTCAGCTGTTGCTTTAAGGCGCAATGAAGAAAAAAAAAAAAGTTTAACTTCGTAGAAAATACTCTACGACAGTAAAGGACAGGGGGTACACCTTGTTAGGCTGTGTTGATCAGCTTACGGGCTATGAAAAGTTGTGAACAGAGGGAGTGCTGATAGGGTTACAGCTCCCCTGATCTCTCACAGACATCTTGTTTTCCTCCTTTTATCCCTCTCTTCTTACTCATTCCCAGACACATGCAGGCTCTCCCTGCAGTTTTCTCTCTTTTTGCTCTCTGTCCATGTCATTTTATATGGTGTCCCTCTGTCCTTGCATTCATCTCCCCCTCTGTCCCTCTTTGGACGTCCCTTTCTGTCGCCACCCTCCACCCCCCCAACACACACACACACACACACACACACACACACACACACACCACCGATGCGCCTTCTTGCTCCCACAACCCCTATCCCCTATTTCTGTCTCTATCTCCATGGAGGAGGTGCCAGAGCAGTGTAATTGGTATTCAGGCTCTGTCAGAGCCAATGCAGAGCCCTGTTAGCAGAATAAGAGAGGAAACATCCTTATCTGGATTTCCACAGTAACCAGAGGGTGGGTGGATGGGTGGGGGTTCAGCTTCACTTGCTGCTCTTATTATATTTTATTTTTATATTCCTTTTTTTTGTGGCTGTGTTTGTTGTTTTCCCTCTTGTTTTCTCTCATCGTCCTCCCCCTGCTGTCTGTGCTAATTATTGACTGGCTGTGTTGCAGGCTCCTAAGCACACACACACACACACTTAATGGGAATTCACACATTGACTGGAGTTTATAAACGCACACAACTGCACAGAAGAAGCACATAAGAACTACAACCTGTATGTGCAAACACACTCGCACAGACATTACACAACCCGGTACAGCCCGCCGGCACAACTTTCCCACATCTGCATCTACTACACTTATTACACACACAGATTTTCTCTCTCTCTCTCTACTCTCACTATGTCCTCTCTGTCTCCTCTCAGTTCCAGAGGGCTACACTACAAGACACATGTACTTGCACAGCACCATTATGGGGCTATTTTGAGGATGCTGAGTGAGTGCGCCCAGCTCCCAAACAACTGCGTTTCTGTGCACACTGTAAAATGCAACTATAGCTTAAATGAGTACAGAAATAATATTCTGAATATATTTATAATGATTATGAAAACAAAATCATGAAATCAGCTCAGGGTATGAAAGACATTTTGTTCTCCAGTTTTGGTCATTGAAATTCTAGTGTTTTACTAGTCTGATACTTAGCACTAACATGCAGTACCTAGCTTGGTAGCTTTAGCTAAATAAAGTAAATACATAAATAAATAAAATAATGCTAATGTTCAGGCTTCAAAATACAGTTCTGAAACTAGTGGGTAATGTCAAAGAGGGTGTGACCATCCTTGATATACAGTCTATGGTATTGCTAGTTAGAACGTCTGATCAGGTTTTTCCATGTGGTACAGCCTGATGAAAATGCAGACAGACACCAGGATAAATGCACTGTTAACATATTTCACCTTTGACCTCAGAGGAAGGATGATGTCATACAGCCTGGTTATCTGTGCATTTGTTTCTCTTTTGAGTGCTTTGATGAAATTTCTTAAAATTTAGTCCTATAATTATCATGGACTTAATGACAAACTAATTAACTGTGACATGTCTTAATTTTTACAAAATTTCACACAAATGTCAGACAAGATGTAAACTGATATGGTACTTTTGGCTGCTCACTTATTTCCCAAAGGGTCGCCACAGTGGATGGAGCCACATTTGATTTGGAACAGATTTTACACTGGATGCCCCTCCTGACACATTTATCAGGACTTGGCACCAGAGTTAGGAGTACACTAGCTTGTGACTCCCTGAGTCTGGGTCTGTGTCTCCTCTCGGTCCCAAACTGGGGATCTTTCACATGTAAGGCAAATGTGTTAACCAATATACCATGAAACTACCATTTTTATCCAAAAGGTCAAAGGTCAATGTAACATGACAATGTTTTGCAAAAACACTTTTCTGACCTTTATTCAACCCCACAACTCAGGAAAAGAAGGGGAAATTGAGACTATATTTCACATTTGGTCTGATGTGCCTTCAATCTCATCACTACATATTTTATAAGACTCATGAATGGAAACTGCACCTTGACTGGTTGGTGGAGGATGTAATTCCAGCTTTTCTCATGGTGAGAGCAAAGGACATTTAATAGTGTAGCTAACAATTAATTCAGAAACAATAGAGCTGTTAGACTTAAATGTATTACTCAAAAAGGATCAATCCAAAATATCATTAATCAGATTATTTTCTTTGATCTACCCTTTAATGAAGCTGATTTTAAAACAATGGCATTGCCAACAGGGTCCAGGCGGGCCATGGCCACCTCTGAAATCTCATTGGCCCACCTCTATCGCGACCTCAGATCTGATACTATCTGACATCCTACTCAAGTTTTTGTACTCGTGGATTGCAGCTTTTGTAAGTTGTTCCTAAAGTAAAGCTGTTTATTTGGCCTTGCTCCATATGTCTCCTTTCTCTACCTGTAGCAAAAATGTCTAGTTTGTCCTTCTGAAGCAGGATCTGCTTCTCTCTCTGCTGTTTCTCTTCCCTGTTACACAAGTAACAGAGTTTCTTTGCTTTGCTTTGCCAAGAAATAAGTGGGCACAATGTAGAAAAGAGGGGGGAAAAAACATACAACAAAGAGTAGGAGAAAGAGAATGGATTAAAAGACTGGATTCAATCTCAGTGGGAGACTATTCAAAGCCAGTGTGCAGATTCTGTATGTGTGAAAACGTGGACACCATGCAGATCTTGTTCAATATGCAGTGATAAAAATGAAAGAAAGCAAAAAGAGACAAGAGAGCTAAAGGCAACAACCTGCAGAGCCTGTCTCACATCCATTAGTTGTGGTGACCATCTCACCGAATTAATTGGATCTACTTCAAGATCAATCAAGAGGCACCAGACCGTGTGTTTTGTTCCTTACAATCAAAAGTTGCTTATGCCTATAAGAAAAGGCCAACGAGCCGATGTGAAGAACAATGAATTCCCATAACATATGTGTATATAGATATGTAGCACATTAAAACTGGATTATTGTGGAGCTCAAAATATTAACTGTATAGGTATGAAATCTATGTACCTCTGATAGTGACTTTAAATGTCAAATATCAGTTTGCGATTTATTAACATTCAATTTATTTTGTAAGTTATTACAGCATAACAGAATTCCTGAAATTTAATCATTGTTTTTGGTTTTTGTTCTGTCTCAAGATTTTCATTGGCCACATCTGATCGCCTCTATAAAAAACCTCTAGAGGCGCCACTATTTCTTTGATGTTATGATGTGATAAATGAAGCACCAACAGAATTGGAAAAGCTATTTAGCTATTCAAAAAAACAATGAGAAGACTCGAAAAATCTGCACTGCAGGCTCATTTGTTCTTATTTTTTATGGAAGTGACCGACTGAAGTATAAATTCAAGAATACCTGTACTGCTACTTTTTCATATCAAAATGTTATCTATTACACACATAGTAACTGTAAAACATTACACACTAGCTGATATTAAAAGAATATTTTTAATATAACATTTTGCTACACTTTAATTAACTGCAACAGCAAATGCTCTACACACATCTATCTATCTATTATATAATGTAAAATAGTATGACACGTGGATATGTGGATATGTTATATGGATGGTACCCGTTTAATATTTTGCTGTGTTAGACCAAAGTCAGGTAGTTCCAATGTTGACTAACCAAAAGTACAAAGGTACCACTGACAAATCTTAATTTCACCAATTTATTTTTACATGTCTCCAGTGGCTCCCTGTGGCTTTGACAAAAAATTGAAAAATAAATAAAAAATATGAATATGAATATAAATATAACCATAGAAGCAATTTAAAAAACCTGTCTAGCCTACACACTGAATTTAAAATAAATGTTTTAATATTTGCATCATCGCTTATGTCCATCCCCTGGCACTTTATCCTTTTAAATTTTGCTGAAACTCAGTAGCAGTGGTTAGTTTGGATTTTTACACATGTATGGCTAGTTGTGAGTCTCCCTAGCTATTCACTGCAAATCCAAAAAGTTAAAGTTGTGGAAGAAAAGAGATCATTTCACAGTGCACGGATGCACTTGTTTGCTTTCACTGACAACTCAGTCAAAATTAAACTAAACTTTTTACTTTTACTACTGCTACATGTTTTATTATTTATTGGAGTAAGGTACTTTTGATTCATTTGCATAAAGATAGGAGGCATGCATGGCTTTTTAGCTGCTCGGTTTGAGAACAGGTCTAAATATGCTAATAGATATTTGCTACTGGACTTCACAATTGTTCTGTTTTGTAGATATGTATGTAAATATAAGTAAATAATGAAACCATTTTCCTTTTTTAGTTCTATAACTTCATAAATCCAACAAAAACATGACATCATTGTCATGAAAATGCAAAGTCTTGTCATTATGCAAGCATAACGAAATTATGGCAATACTCCCTCACATGGTGCATAAAATTTAAATAACATAAATATACTGACTTAAATATAAATACAAAATGCAATATATAAATACAGTTTACTGACATGTATATATATATATATATATATATATATATATATATATATATATATATAAATATATATAT
>VUQS01020962.1:34729-60992 GCA_015108495.1 Heterochromis multidens
TATTTTAACCCCCCTCTTTTTTAAAAAAAAAAAAAAAAAAAGGAGAATACCCTAGACTGTGCTTTTTTTCCATCTGCGGTAAATGATTTTGGTTGTCTGATGTCGGGCGCAGTGCATCCACACAGACACACACACTGTATATCTGTCACTTTGGTCCATTATGGCTCACCCTGTGGTTTTACCTGAAGATCAATAACTGCAGTTGTTAGGCAGCCTGGTGGTCTGTCTGAGGGAGGTAGAGGACACAGAGAGGCCACTGGGCTGCACAGAGATGAGGTTTTATGAGTGCTACACCAATTCAGCTTCTCTGTGTCATGGAGACATTGAATCTTTTGTCTTTTCAAGCCTTTTTTTTTTCCTTGCTCCATCATGCTCCCTGCATGATTATTTATTCATTAAAAAAAACCCTAATTTAAAAAAAAATGGCTCATGCGAGTGTGCTTGCAAAAGAACAGATCCTTTAGATGGTTTAGGAAGACAGCCTCTATATGGCACCATCCATGGCACAGTGACATCAAGGAGAAGATACAGACGAATCATTCAAGATTATTCAATTTGTCTCTTCCACAGCTATAAGGTTTTATGGGATCTAAAGCTGCAGCACTTAAGATAATTTTCTATAAAGCTACTAAGCTCTATTTTTGTATACCTCCACAATGTTATTCCTGTATTACGAGTGAACCACAGGCTACTGGTGTCTTAAAGAGCCTGCTCTTTTTAGCTTTAAAAGCAAACCACAGATATAACCATAATATATTATGCAAATCCTTTTATTGCAGTGACTAACGTGTGTTATTTTCTGAATGAAACTTTTCATGTACCTCAATGGTCCTGGACTCACCAGTGGATTTCTGTACCAGGAACCATTCTGCGAACCTGTCACACTCTCTATTGCCATGTGACAAATATCTCAGCCAATGAAGAGCAAAATGGGATTTGCTTCATTGTGTGAATTATTGAAGTGGACAGTGTGAGAAATTTATGGCACAAAATTCATCCACATTCCGAGTGCATAATACATTTCCAATCCCAATCCAGCCTCTCTGCGAGGCAAGATCCTGTGCCACATTATGCAAGAGGGCTGACGCAACGGGGTGTACAACCCCCCTAAATGCACATTTCTGTTCATAGTGTGTTCGGCTGCCTAACGGGCTGACACGGAGCTGACATTTCCCTTCTCCATGAGCCAAAATCACCATCCTCAATCTCTAGTTGGTAAGCTCACATTTACTTGTATGAAAATAACTCTGTTGTTGACAGGCTACCTTAAATAATATACCACCTGCATGCACATCTGTACCACCAGCTAAAGCATCCTTATGCACTGAAGCACAGAACAGGCAATCAATCCGTGGCATGATAGAGAGGAGACTAAAAATACATCTTCTCCTCTTCCTTTTGTTCTAATTCACACTGAAGATGGTTGTGTTGGACAACCTCGATGTTCTTAATGAAAGAATATGCAGGCCAAGACTAAAAGGGCTCTGTTCTTTTTTAGGTCCCTTGTGCATGCCTTTCATTATCCTCATTCCCAAAAGACTGTCACTAATGCACTCCTTTGAATTCATTTTATCAGTTCGTATTATTAGGCCTTAGAGCAGGCTTTGACCTTGGCCATTCTTGTAGCCTAAAGTGAGCATATTCTCACCACTCCTTTGTGTGACTCTCTCCCTCCATCTCTCTGTAGCAGATTTCAATAAAGACCAAACCGTAATGAAATGTGTCCTCTTGCCAGAGAGTGACCAGCAGACTTCCACTCCCAAACTTAAAAGCTATTCTGTGTCAGGTCAGAAAGCACTGAAAATGCAGGCTTAGGGGAACAACACCTCAGTGTAAAAAGCACAACATGATACAGACAAACAACTCGGCGGTGAAGGTCAAAAATATTGCCTTGCCAGTCAACAAGCTCAACAATGCTGATGGCCTGAATCTAATGAGAGCCCCTTGCATTAACACAGCCATGAGCAGCACTTTTTTGTACTGTTAGGTGGCCACACAATCCTCTTTTTGACCTCTGTAAAAGGCTAGTATGCCACAGTAAATTAAAACTCCAAAGGAAGGCTTTGGGACATGTGCCAGCACAGAATCCTCAACTCCCCTTGCCTCAAATTTTGGCTGACAGAACTATTTCTCACCCCTCGCTCCCTTACTTCAGTATGGCTGGACATACTCCTACCCAGGAGTAGTCATGGACTCACCATTGGTGAGGAAAGTGTTTGCTACTGCTTGACCTGAATTTCTGCCCAGGGCTGGAGGCAGGGAGGGCATGGCGAGCCATTCCAAGCCACGCTTTTCAAAAATCTCCACAAAGGAAGCCCATGACCGTTCCTAAGTGCCAAACAGACCCTGCTCGCCCCGGGGTATACATGTGTAAGGGTAGTATTAAGTGCTGTTTTATGTGCCAGCTTTATGCAGTACAGTAATTCCCCAGCTTACACCATTTGACTTTCATAAGGAGTTTGAGCAGTAAGTGTACTCAACCTCTGCATGAAAGTCTCCCCGTAGACAGATGTGATTTGTGTTTATCCTGGTGTATTGTAGGTGGAATTAATGACTGGTTACACGGAATAATCTCCCACACTGAGACATCAGCTAAGTTGTGATTCATTAAACCATTCACAGCTGAATGTCAGCAAATGTAACTCAATTAATTATCCCCAAAAGCTGCACCAACTTGCCACAATGCAGCCATGTCTGCAGGCTGTGCCATCCAGACAGCATGATTGTGATGACAGACACATAGCAGCCAGAGCACTGAAGCTGGGAGTTGTGTGACTGACGATTTGGATTGAAATTGTTCCCAGTTTCGACATAAAAGGGTCAGAAAACACAATATAAGGCGAATGGTACGACATTAGAACCAATTGACCTCAATGTTACCCTAAAGCTAGACTCTAGTGCCATCTATTGAAAACGCTTAAAACAAATCAGTATCTCCATGCAGTGAACTGCTTTTAGTGCTACTTTTTCCCTCCCTTAGCACAATTCTTCTTCTCTTCTGGTATTCAGTATTGGTTAATCGAACATCTTCGGGCGGATTACTTGTTGATGAGCAGAGATGCAGAAATGCAGGTGCGAAAAATCACACCAGAGCTTCTGCGCCTCATGCTAATGAATTTGCCTTTGTGCAAATAGGATTGGATTTTTCTTTTCTTTTTTTTTTTTGTATCGGAGCAACTAAAGAAAATTATATATTTGATTGCGGCGCATGCAAGTCGCGTCTGAATTATTTTTAGCGGAAAACTTCATATAAACTACATGGAAAAGGGTGGCTCATTAACAGATCAGAATTAGAGGTAAATCGGTGGAGTTCTGCGTGATTACCTTCTTTGAGCAGGCGGGAGTGAATGAGGAGAATGAGAAAGCAGCAGATCGCCGCTCCGGTCAGTGCCCACGCAACTCTGAGCAGCTGCATCCTGGCGTGGGAAGGTTTGTGGCGGACCGAGACAGCCGAGCAAGCGGGAGAGAGACACTCCACCTCAGCTCACAGACACGCACTGACTCATTTTCTGTTGGCCATGTAATGCAGCTTTCGTGCAAAATCCCCACTTGATAGTCCGATTTAGATGTGACAGAGAATGATTGGATTCCGTAGAACAACAAAAATAAGCGCGCTCGCTTCGCCGCCGGTGCGTCAGAGTGGTTTCCAAACAGAGGGGCGATTAACCCCAAATCACCGTCTGAGCGGCTGGCATCTTTCCTCACACCACTTCTTTTTTCTTCAAGAGTCTCTTGCCGGCTTCACGGGAGCCTCGCTCACGACAGGTTCGGGGAAGCGGGCTGCGCCCCTCGGTGTGTCTCCGTCTTCGAGTGCGCACGGCGGTCCACGGCGATGCGGCGCGCAGATGATGATCACCGCTCTCCGCTGCATGTTACGCACATCTCTCCCACTGCCTGAGAGACAGAGGCAAACACTGCCAACCAAGTCGCCTCACAGCTTCTCTCTCTCTCTCTCTCTCTCGCTCTCTCTCTCTCGTTTTTCCTCCTTCTCTTTGTCGCGCTGTCTCTCTTTCTCCCACTTCTTCACTATATTTCTCTGCCAATCCGTCACTTTCTCTGTCTTTTTCCGTCGCCCCTTTTCCCTCTCTCCACCCCCTGGCTTATCTTGTTTCCCAGTCCAGTGCAACTCTTGCCATTTACGCACGAGAACATACAGTTTCATAAACTATGCACCTCCTGGATATTCCCCGTTCTTCTTCATCATCACGTTTTGAAAACATTTCCCCCTCAAATCAAAGATTCATAGGCGCTGTGGTCAGCAATCCCCCCCCCGACTTTTCTCAAAAGGCGAAGCAACGCAAAGGCTTCTCTGCGCAGGTCCTTCCTATACATTCTCCCATCAAAATTCTAAAAGATTAAAAAGAAACAGTTACGGGCAGGAATGTGGGCACATCTTACTTTCTATCCCTGCGTGTGTTCCTCATACGTGATCGACTATTTTCCCCTCTGCTTAGCTCCAGGTTACGTCACAACTCCCCAAATAATCTCCTCCGGCTACAAAGCACGAGATAGTGCTGCTCTAAAAAGGATGTTTCCACTAAATAAATAAATAAAAGTGATCCAAGCATATTTTATGGCTAAAGGGGAAATTTTAAAGTGCTGATTTTAGTTTTGTAACCTTCACCTCACCCATGGATGCAGTATAAACGTAAAAATTAGATTGCAGAGGAAATTCTGCACCTCCTTATTAGCCAAGCCTCTTGGATAGTGAAACAGGCAACAGGCTTTTGGATAGCTCACCACCCCACACGCCCCCAATCGCAACCCTATGACAGATGCAGCCTAAAATTTCATCATATTAAAAAATATAAAGAACTGATAGTGTTGCAAATTCTTTTGGAAAAAAAAGCATTTTCTGCTCTGTTCATCATTGGAGGTTTAAATGGGTATCATGATCATGGGAGCGAAAGCAATCCAACTGGAGGAGGACCAATACTGAATAGCAAAACAATAGCATGTGTAATCCTTTACCCTCACCCCCTCTGCACGGCACAAAAGCACAGCTATTGTTTCTGTTTATGTATATTTGCATGCTGCTTGAAGCTCGCATGATGTGGGATGTGGCAAGAGATGGAAATGTGAAATAAATATTCATTCATTTATTTACCCACTGAAGTTAGTCTGTCATTGGGGTGAGACTGTGGCCAGTTTGCACACAATAACCCATATGGCCGCTCAAGTGATCACAGCATCTGAAAGCAGCGTCTTCTCCTTGGGGTGTTTGTCCATTCTATTCCCTGCATCTGTGTATTTATAATTGAATCAGAATGACACGGTTGGAGAAGTGACAGTGCCACTCAAACCAGAAAACTGTCATTGCAGTGTCAATAAGGTTGGCCCCTGCAGTTACTGGTACTAATTAGCTGATAACAGTCTCTGTTGGCTGAAATGCGTGCCAGACTCTGTGTGTGTGTGTATTGGTGTGTTTGAGTGCAACGCTTTGACTGTCTACGCATTTGTTTGCATGTCACTAAGATTGCATGAACGCGTGCGTGTGCATACGTGCATGTGTTTTCTTTCCCTGCACTGCAGCCTCCTCACTAAAGCTGTGATCCATCCATCTACTCCATCGAAAGCAATTAACAGAGACTTGACCTCGACATGGATTTGGGCTGAAGAGACCGAATGTGTGCCTGTGACAGTGTGGGTGCACAAAGCCACCATTTTCATCGGCTGAGTCTATACAAGTCTATACTCCCTGGAAGAGCAAATAACTAAATCTAACTCCATGTGTAAAGCTTGACAGCTGGATGTACTGAAACAGAGTGATAGTTTGATCTGTCAGAGGAACCAATTACAGCTGTTCACGAGGTTGCCATCTTTATGCAACCTGATCCTGACATCTCGCCTCACACGTTTGAACCGCACGCACCAACACCATATGTACAGTGCAGAACATCATTTTTTACGACCAGGTCGCACCAGCAATTTGCGTAACTGTGAGTAAATATTTAGAACATGAAAAGAATTCAGCTGCGCAGCTTTTACATCAACCAGTAATTAGGCTTTTGTGTTATTTATAAAGTAGAAATGTGTGGATCAACAAACTCTGTAGCGAGCAGCCGAGCCTTGAGCTCACTCACTCATCACTCAGCATGGAACAGCGTCTGCAGGCGGTGCATCCATTTGTACAGTGTGTACAGTAAGTCAAATAGTGCAGAGAAAAAACATAATAAAAAGTCAATGTTGATGGAATTCTGCTTCCTTCACGTGTCTATCCTTTTTTTTTTTGTTTCTGTTACAGGAGTTCATGAATAAATTAAAGTACTTAAAGTCAGTTGTCACATTTACAATTATGTTTACTCGTGGTTAGTGTTGCAATACTATATGTGAGATATCTTACTCTAGACGGAGTTGCTGTTTGCATTAGCATGCAGAGGCTGTGCTGGATCCTAAGTGAGGGTTACACTTTTCAGACTTTTTAAATTTCTATGCCACATGGACATCGATGCCAGCAGCGATCATGTCTACGTTCTCCAGACACTGCTGCGGCATAGAAATCCTCCAGCAACCAACCTGGAATAAGATCTACTAAATCTGCTTGGCTTGCTGTGGGGACTGGGCACCAGTCTTTGGTGAAGCCTGATGCCTGTGACGAGGAGAGGGCATATTGTATGCATTGTGCAAGGAAGCCTATGTGTGGCAAGATTTTTTAGGCTTAAGAAAAGAAAAAGAAAAAGGAAGAAAAAAAATGCTGCCAGACCAGTGCTTGTAACCTCTTTCACAAGAGGTTATAATCATGGAAAAGTATGCTACTTCTTCTTCTCATGTTGGACTCAGGGCAAACTGGACATGCAATACACAGATGTCATCGTCATAGCTGTTCACTAAACTAACAATCTTACATATTGCACCTTTAATCTCCAAGACTAATTGTAGACAGTAGCGTTAGCAGAGGAGACAGATATTTGATGTCTGTTTAAGTCAAACTCTAATGTTTTGTTGACCCATCCATCTACCCCATGGGAAATAACAGCAACAACTGCAAAACTGATATTTTATTTCCTGTAAAGGAGATGTCTACTACAGATTACTCTAAAGGTTTCCTTTAGTAGACATCATAAGGAATGTTTCTTTTTTCTTCTTTTTTTTTTTTTGAAAATTTGTGAATCTCCTCCACAGCCAGTAAACTAAGTTCTGCTTTAAATCAGCTTTCTATATTGTTCTTTTTCTTCTGGCCCAGAAAAACCTTCACATTTGATGAATGTGAAAAACATCCAAATTACCATAAAGCTTTGTAATAACACACACTAAGCCAATATAAACAAATGTAAAATATTCTCTATGTTTGCAACAGAAAAGCATTCAAAGGCAATAACTAATTTACAGTATATCACCCTACATGATGATTACTTACTAATGAACTTACTGCTGGGGGTCCTTAATTTGAGGCTATATTTATATAAGCAGTTCTCCTGCAATTAAAAAACAATAGTTTGTTTTCAGAGCTGTGAAAGAAAGTTTAATACACACACATATATATATATATACACTATACATAGACTGGATAAACTGTATGGATTAGTATCTTGTGTATTTTCATCTCTGAACTTTAGTTTTATCACCCAGCACACGGTCTCATTCTTTGCACTACTTCCTTAGGGATCAACTATTCTGTCTAGACACTATTATAAATCCCTGTTAGGCAGTTTCTTGCATTATATGCAACTCCTTTGCTATATTACAAAGAGATGGCAAAAATGTTTTGAGATAAGTTTTGGAATACTGAAATCTTTTTTTTTTTTTTTGTAAATTATTAAACAATTTCCTTCCTCTCTATCCTCACATCACCCACCTACACTGCTGCCACGTCTCCTCTCTCACTTTCTCCTTCTCTATATTGCCACCCCCTCACTGCTATGCTTTTCCTTGCCAAGAGCCAGGAGAGGCGTTACTTGCTTTGTCCTCTGTACAGGTCACTGGCTGTATGCCAAACAGAGCCCATGCCAATAAAAGCCATGAGTAATGGGCTAAAACTTCTACATTCGCTGTGTTTCCCATTATTTCCCATGGCCAATAAATCTGAAGAAGGGCTTAATCAGAGGGAAAAGCTGGAACATACGGCCCATGCCCAGTAGGGTGTTCAACACAAAGATTCTTACAGTTTAATCAGAGATAAAAGTTGAGGTGGCAGCCACCAATAAGGCTTTGCTTGTGACCCACTTTGTCTTCTGACAGGTGGAGCCATTATTGTTTCGGGAGATGAACACACTGCTGCTGTCATGCAACAAAGCTGCCTCTGGGCCTCGGAGATCAGGTCGACTCTTAATAGAGTCCCCGAAGAACCTAATAGACAGGTAATTGAATAAATATTGCAAAATTCATGAATTGCTCAGTGAAGAAACAAAGTTTCAAGGCAGGATCGGACAGTCTAATATGTCTGTCAGCATTTTAAACAGGATTCCAACCTCAAGTGGAAGAGCCAAAAAATATTCTCCTAAAAATCTTATAATCTAATGTAGAATAAATAGCTGGAGGAAGACTTCTTTCTACACTGCCACTTGAATGGCTATTGAGATTATTTACATTCATGTAGTTACACTGTAACACCTGATCCATAGCATGGTATGTCAAACACCTTTGCACACATTAGAAAGGCAAAGAGTTTATAAAGAAAAATGGGTAAAACTGTAGATACACTGTATGATATGTCTTCATTTTAAGAAAAAAGCTGACACAGACCATTACTTCAACTCCGGAGAGACCTAACAGCTTGGAAACAGGAAGGGAAACTATAGTGTCAACAAACAAAATGCTAGCTTTCAGAGTAGCTTCTGCTAATTAGCTGGTTGACTTTTAAACAGGATTAGTTTTTAGAACTGGCCCATTATATTTTCCATGACTGGATCTATGTGGAATAAAAACAAATGTAAATTACCAAATGGTTCTTTAATCAGCATGAATATATTTTATTTACAGAAAATAGCCAGGGGGAGTAATATTAGCATTAGCCAAGGCTAATTCTGACTTCTGTTTCCAACTAGCTTTTTTAGGTGTCTTGCTTTGACTGTTGGGTTCGTTTGTATTCTGCAGAATCTATCTATCTATCTATGAAAAATCTTTTGTCGATAAATTGCTTACAGTGTATGGAACACATTTCTCCATGAATATGTGTGTGACTGGATGAATGAGGCTTGTAGCGTAAATAGCTTGGAGTGGTCATCAAGACTAGAAAAGCAGCACATAAATGCCTGGTCGAGATGGACTGGAGGGCCTCTCACATGTTTCAGGATCAGACACTACTTGTCCACAGAAACAAAAATCACCATAGTAATGACAAAGCACTAAGAGTTTGTTCAAATAAATACAGAGAAGGCACTGTTTCACTTTGCTTACTGTCAGGCACCTGACACTCAGGAAAGAATCCAAGCATCTGTCAGAAAATTATCTGTCAAAACACCCCACCTTAGACATCTGTCACATTCTTGTCTTATTTTTTGTGAAACATTCGTTAAGGGAGACGTCAATTAATTTTCCACACCATAAAGTTTGCGTGTTTTTAGTAAATATGCCTAATTTTGCTCATCATGCAACCCAAAGAAGGATATCGAAAGATAAAAATATTTGAGCTATAAAGAACGAACCAGTGTCGTTTATAGCTCATTTATTTCTATGAAGGGTTTATTAGTACTCTAAAAGAAAAGAAAAATTACTTTTATTACTTTTTCTGTTCTAATTCAGTTCTATTCTTGGAGAACATGATATCCTTATTGCGCCTAATCAAAAAAAATGTTTCAGTAGTTCATAGTGCATGCACATTTTTGAAGCGTTCTGTCGAGGTTTTCTGCCTACTTTCCATTGCAGTCAATAATTAAGTAACCTGACAGGAGTATTTTATTCAGCTGCATATTTTTTTGTCTTTACATGTATGAGTTTTTATGAAGACAATGTACAAGGAAAATGAGCCAGTTTGGCCCACATAGAAATCTGTATATATTGTAATTTGATACAGGAAATGGCACATTGATAGTTTAATCTAAACATCTTAAACATTTAACATGATTTTAATTAGAAATGGTGTCACCCACACAACTATGTAATAACAGTATTCATGATTAAAACTCATGCACAACATATTTAATTAAGTCTTATTACCGGAAGCCTGACATAGTGATGGAGACTCATTCTCTTGAGGCCTCTACTAAGCTTCTTACATTTCCTGTAGTGAGATTAGAACAACAAGCAATGAAAAGGCAGACATCTATATCATCACCTCTTCCCAGTTTTGTTGTAAAAACACAAGTTTCACACTTTCCAGGTCCAGGTCAGATCCAGGTGTGACTTTGGTCCATTCAGCTGTGTATGTCAGACACTAAAACTCATTTAATACCTATTTTTGGTGTTAGTATCAAAATTAAAATTCAAGTTGATTAGGTCCAATAAACAGAAGTCCTATTATGAAATGGCACTTTCTTGAACATATACTCTATCAGAAAAAAATTAATTCTGCTTAATATTTATGGTCATATAGTAATATTTATGTTTCATTAGTGTATAAACACCTGCAAGTATGAATTGTGGGGGTTTTTTTTAGCTTACAATGGCACCTTTAACAAGGAGCTGGCCCTTTCCCACACAGGTCCCCATATTAATGCCACTATCTTTCTACAGTAGGGCAGTAGGGCAGACAGGCCAAACACTGCCTCTATAGAGGGCCTTTGGCATCAGATCTTTAAAGCCACTGTATGTACTCCTATGGGGCAGGATGGGGGGGATAGTGGGTTCAGTTGTCAACCTTACTGCAAGAGTAATGTACATGTTTTCTGTTTTGTGAATATGCAAACATACTCATCAATAAACTGAATGAAAGCCCCCAAAAGATAGCTAACAACAAAAACAACAAAACCATCTTTGGTTTACAGTATAGTTACTGCCTATTTATCTCAAAATTAAATGGCCAAAAGACAAATGAAGGCAACAGCTCTGACAATTAAATATTTAACAAGAAAGTATCAACAGCTCCAAACACAAGTTTATCTAGCAAGTCTTTTATTTGTCCACAGGGAGAGTTGTTGGTAATGGTACCCGGGAGACAGATTCAAACTAAATGTGCCAAAATAACAGACACATAAAAAAGACAAATAAAAACAGGAAAAGTATGAGTGACAACTCTGTGACTTCTTTCTCTAATACAGTACTTGCTTTTTGTATGGATCTGTAAAGATGATTAGGATTGCCTTCAAAATTGCAGTCTTCATAATTATTACCTGGGAAACTGTAGCAAGTGTCAGTCGTTATCACCTACGTCCCATTTTAAATTTAAATTAGTCCCATTCGAAGCAGCCTCTTTGCAGTTTGAGGTTGTTTGCAAGATTTTTAGTTTTTTTTTTTTTTGCTCTGGTTCTTTTCCAAATTATGGAGGTTATAAGTGATAAGTGAATTATAAGAAATTATAAGTGAAAATTTGCAAAGCATTGGGTAGGCTAATGTCAAATACACAACATGGAGACCTATTGCATAAAGAGCAAATTCAGCTCCATCATAAAAGCCCAAATGATGGTGAAATGAGCAGCAGCGTGCAACCTATTTGTAGTTATTAGCAACAAGACAGTTTCCAAAAAAATATCTGTCATCACATCAGTTAATTTTCTGTTTAAGTTGATTATTCTCATTCCTCTTAATCCATTTCACATATGAAAGTTTTAACATGTTGGGAAATCAGATGTAAACTCTTAAACAGCACAGCACAAGTGGCACTACACAATATATAATGGTGTCTAATAGATAAACAAAATTGACAGTGTTATTAAATGTCTTAATCTGTTTCACTGTTTAGCCAAAAAACTGCCAGCACTGCTAAATTGTTGTAATTACAGAGTCCAAGAAAAGCAGCTCATATCAGTGTCAACACAGATATCTCTCTAGGGCAGACTTCAGTTCACTTTCAACACGAGCACTTCAGGAGGAAAGCTGACTTCATCATTTAAATATTGATCAACTTTTGTAATGAGGATGTCATATTCAATCTGTTACTGTGTAATTAAAAATCAATATTCTATCAACTTTAAATGAACCGCTCTTTCTATGTTAGTCTCGATTGACTGAAAGAAAGTTAATTGACTTGAGTCTCAATTTTCATACCAATCTTCTATGTGGGGAACATCGTCGCTGGTTTTAAATGTGGTCAAAATATCCTGTTGGCACATTTCAGAACACATCACCGAGTATCTGTCAGGGAGGCAAAGAATAATGTATGAGCTCTCAGCATATAAGAGCCCATTCACCTTATCCATAGGCACTATTTATTGATTAAAATCCTCTTGGAATTTGTGACTGATTCTGTATACATATCAATCCTGTAAAATTTGTAGTAATTACTCTAATTTTGCATTGTAAAATTAAACAAGTCAAATGTGTTTTAGTTTTTTTTATGCCTTTTGGATCATTACAGGACTCTTATATACTATTTCAGTGCCTCTGAAGTGCATTCTAAATAAATGATGCACAACCAGCTGCTACAGGATGAAAAGCAATACAACGGAAATTGAAAAGCAGCAATAGCATTAAAGCAGGGGAGGCTGTGGCTTCTCTGGCCAGAACAAAATTCAATTGTGAAAATAGAGTAGATAATGATAATATTTGGTAGCAGCATTGTCTGGCACGAGTAAAAAAAAAAAATGGGGAAAAAAAGACCTCTGCTCACTAGATTGCCGTAACCTTGAATATCACCCTGGAAGGCCTGCATTCATCTGTGAGTTAAAAAAAAGAAAGGCATTTGAAAAGAAATGTGATTATTAGATGACGACACGCAGGGAGAAAGAAACCGAAAAGAGAGGGAGCCAGAATGGAGCAAGACAAGCATAAAGGAGAGGAAGAAAAGAAAGAAGGGTCAGACATGAAAAAAAAAATTTCGGGACATGAGGAAGAGAGTGAGTAAAAGCATATGGAGTGACATGAAGGGCGAGATGATTCACAATTTTGCAGCAACACTTCAACAGAAAGTCAGACACTAACACAGTCTGCCTGTCACCACAGGCTGCTGATGGACACACATTATTGGATCCATATACCATCTCTTCACTCAGCTGCAGTTCTTCACTGTAGACATATGGCCCTCAGTTAAACAGTCAAAAGGTCTGTTCAGAGATCTTGTCACAGAAACTAATATGCTTGTGTGTGTTTTATGCATAATTTTGTGTATTTCATGTACTGTACAGATGATCAGAATAGCAAAGGGTACATAAAAAGATTTAGTATCTGAAACTCTAAACTTAAAAATGAATCTCCACAAGCCAAAAATATGCATGCACAAATTAATTTTTTAATAGCTAATGGATTCTTTCTCGAGTAGAGCCTGAACAATATCTTGGTAGATAGATATATCAACCAACATTAGTTATTTGTCAATATATCGGTATCTGCATTTATAAAGGTCTCAAAATTTAAAAAGTAAAGAAGAGACAGAAGAAACACCCTTCAGCCATGTTATGAGTATTGATGTTGCATAGTTTGTCCACCAGAGAGCACTGTGCAACTTCCCTATTGGCAACATACGTGTCTGGAGCAACACAAACACAACAACCAGCTGATTCAAGCAGAGTCAAGCAGAGCATAAATTAGTAATCCATGATTTGTTGTAACGGTAACAGAAAGCATATTTTTAAATTGCATTGTCATATTGTCCTAGTAAGACTTCAATAAAAAATTAACTACACATAAACAAAAAAATGTTAGGGAAATATGTTTATATTTCATATGTCTGAAAGAAAAAAAATATTGGCTGATATATCAGATTTTTAGATGACCAAATATTGGTATCAGTATCAGTCTTAAAAATCCTATATCGATTGGGCTCTATTCTCAACACTAACTAAAAGGACTATGGAACTTTTTAGAATCAAAGTTAAAAATATATTTAAACATATAAACTTTCACTACTTACTAGATAATAACTTACTATACCACTATATTACTGGCCACTTACTAGCTTTTCTTGAAAAACATCGGTATTGCAGCATATGTTGCTCCAAATGCTAGATATGTTCTCCAGCATTAATGATGCCTTCACAAATGTTCAATTTGCCTATGCCATGTTCACCAATACAACCCCCTACACTCAAGGATGCTGGCTTTTGAACTGTGTGCTGATAACAAGGTGGATGGTTTGTCTCTTCTTCAAACAGAAGGAAAGGGCGCCCATTACTTCCAAACGGAATTCAAAATTGTAATTGGTCAAACCAGAGATAAGTTTTTACAGTGGCAGCACTTCTGGATGTTTTTTATTCATGGTTATGTCTTTGCATGGTGGAATATTAGTAGCATTTGTGGATGCAGCAAAGAACTTGGTTCACTCACAGAATTTTTTTTCCTGAGCCCATGCAATGTTTTCTTTCAAATACTCATGTCTGTGATTAATGCAGTGTCAATTGAGAGCCTGAAGATCGCTGTCATTTCATACTGGTTTTTGGCTTTGTCCCTTGCATACAGAGATTCCTCCATATTGTCTGAATATTTTAATGGCATTAGAGGAAGAAATCCATAAATTAATTGCAGTTTTGCCCAAAGAGGCTTTTCACAGAGCTATTAACTCCTCCCAGTTGTTACTTATGAAAGACTCGCCCTCTCTTTCTTTACCCAATCACATTACCAGTGACATGTTATCAACATCCCTGACCTGTTTCCAAGTCACATCCTTAGTTGTGAAATGTGAGCCTATTTTTTCAATTTCAAAATCAGATATGTTGTATTTTTCCTATTTTTGATATTTTGAGATTCAATTTTGGTTTTATTCTCATTTTTGTAAACAGTTAAACATGCACTAGAAATGATCAGAATAACCAAGACTATACATTTTGCTTTTAGTCAATGCAAGAAGTTAAAAATTGTAAAAACACCTTCTAAAAAAGGCCTTCTCAAAGAGGTCTTAGACTGGTAGACAAATATTTTGAATACTTCATTGACAGGACAGTCTTAGAAGACTAACAGGGGAAAAAAGACTGACAGCATATAGTGTGAAAAAAGGGAAATACAAAGGCGACAAGACGGAAAGCTATGAGAGAGAGGAGGCAGAAACATGTTGACAGACACAAAGAAACAAAAACAATAGCAGATAAAGTAAGAGAAAATGAGGAAGATGACAAACACTGTAAAGACAGAGCACCATCCTCTGGCCTCTTCAGGGCTCAAACTCCCTCTGACAGCTCTAAAAAGACAGGGGATCAACACTGATTCCAACCAGGCTTTGTCTCTTTACCCCATGAAAATATGGCCTGGAATCCCATTATCCCCGGCTATAGAGATGTAAGAGCTCCATCTTCATCTCTTATTCCACAGCATAGAGGGTATGGCACCACCTGCATTGTATATTGAAGCTCAAGCCTTAAAAAATGCTCTCACCCATTCTCATAGACTCAAGAGGCTTTTTAGTTGAAGGGCAAATAGAAGTAGAGCAGAGGATGGATGACACTCATTTTGAGCCACAGCCATATATATTCACAATGTTCTGTAACTTTGGCATACCAATGAACACTGTAAACTAAATTTTCACAGGAGTAACGTACAAGAGTTGAGCACACACATGCATATTCAGTCCCACATGTGTTTTACGTCACTTTTACACACAGACACAGAGATCACTTGGAGAATTGAGCTGGTGACAGGAGCTAGATTTGATTTTATCCCCTTTCTGCCTTCTCACCTCTCCTTAGGGTTGTCACACAAACAATCTCCCAGCAGCAGAAGTAGATGTGAGATTAGTTTTGTGGGGTGTTGGCAAGTGCCACATGTTGGCTCTGCAGCCCGCCTCCCCCTGCAACCTGTATCTCTCGCTGTACTTGTGTGTTTGTGTGAGAGAAAGTGCAAAGGAAAGAAAGGAGAGAATTATCACACACAAGAATTTATAGATCAGTGATCCCGCCCAGATGTACAAATGCAGCAGCGCACAAGGTTGCATCCAGCGTAAGTCAAAGGCAGCCTCTAACATATTCATCATCACATCTCTCCTATACAGGCACACATATACATACAATGTTTATGGACACGCACACACAGTCACTGATAATCATCTCTCTTTGTTGCTGCCAAGGGCACGGATGTCTGTTCTTGCTTTCATTGCAGGGACTGATCCATGAAGGAGTCAAGGTGGAGTCAAAACGGAGTCAAATGTTTCCTTTGATATGGCACGAACACACACACACACACACACACACACAGACACACCTATTGGTGCATGAAGGTGCTGGTTTTACATGAACAACGGGGAGTGGTGAGAGCCTCATACTGTTCGTGTGACTAAGATCTGCAGGGTGAAAAAAAAAGAGGTTTGTTAATTGAATATATACAAGAGGTGAACAGAGAGGGAAAGAAACTGATTAACTGAAAGAGAGAAGGGTGTGCTGATTAAGAAGAGAAGGAGAGGAAAGAGAGCGTATGTCATGAAAGCTTACTCAAGAAGAGCGCTATCAAGCAAAGCCCTGACTCTGATCACTCATGTGTTTGCATCTAAAGTAGGCCCAAAATGCTTAGAGGGAAATGGCAATGTTTCACAGTAGCACTGGGCATTTACATATTTATCCACCAACAATATTCTGCCCACAAATGCACATTTTTGTTCTTTTTTCTTTTCTTTTTGACCCACGTTTGCTTTATTTATTGATTGATTTAAGCTTAGTAAGCATTAAAAAAATGCATAAAATGAGCTGAAGCCTGAATTTCCTCCTTCAGGATTTACATTCCAACCACCTCACGTCCTACGGTACTGTAACACATAACTCCTTCCTATATCTCAGCAAATCCTGCACGCTCACAGAAACACTATGAGATGCTCCAAACTAAAAATCCATTGTCCACATGCACACCCATAAGCCCGCACACCTTAAAATTCCCAACACATACATCTTACACACACATTCAGTCAATGGACTATTTGGCTGGTGCTGAGCAGTGTTGGGAGAAGAAGGTGGAAAAGGAGGAGGAGGCTCCATCTGTGCAGGAAAGTTGGGTGCCTGGCAGCCTCCTCTGGCTGCTCAGCCATCCATCCGTCCCATCCATCCCTCCTTGCCTCAACCCGACCACTACCCCACCCCCCCCACCTCTGCTCCCCCCATCTTCTCCCCTGAACCACAAACATTTCCATCCTGCTTCCTTTCATGTGAGGAGCGGAAGTGTGGCTGGCATCCACTGCTGTTGTTTGATACAGTGGCCGCATGATGTCTGACTGCCTGCTTGGCTGCCACACACACACACACACATGCACATAGACATACACACACACACACACACACACACACACACAGATATGGGCAGCTTGCACTGGCTTCATGTGCTACCGCTGAACAAGCAGCAAGCTCTTTTGTGGACAGGAAGACACTGACTGGTCTCATGTCAAACACAAAAATTCTGTGTTTGTGAAAAATGGTTTGGCAAGTATATGACCCAGCCATACAAATTTACAGAAAATAAACAAACAGTACATACTGTTCACACCACCTGACATCTAGAAACTACATAAATGTTTCCCAGGAAATATAGTTTGGTTTCTAAAACATGAATCTTGATGAATCCTGATCAGTTCAGTGATCTACTGACTTTTGATCTAGCATGAAATATTCATGAAATAATAACAGATTTAGAGCTGCAAGACTGCTGTAGTTCAGCTTCCAGCTCTACTTTGTTTAGCTAATAAGAAAAATGGTAGCATGCTAACAGAGATGTCTATATTGCATGCTCACACATTTCATATTGCAGTATATATTGTTTACTACCTATGCACACAGACTGCAGCATTTGCAATATGTTTATTACCGCAGTTAAAACATATTTAACATCTTGGTTGAATGTTTAAAAAGTAGCAGACTTCATTAAATGTTTTAGTGGCATTTTTGTAAAAAAGAAAAAAATGGGAATCAATGTGTCCAATTAATACATTTCATAAAGAAAACATACATAGCACGAGGCTAGGATGGAGGTATTTCACAACCGTTAGACCAACGAGTTCTGTTTGGTAGTCTGCAGTTTTTTATGGCTCAGCTGTGAATAGCAAACAGTGGTCAGTTCAGTTGACAGCGACATAAAAGCATCATCAATGGAGCCTCCCCTGTCATGTAACATTTGTTGCAAAGCTTTCATCGTACTTATAGTAATGTCAGGAGCTGTCGTTAATTTGGTTAACATTATCATCCTTTTACCTGACTCTTGTCTGCTCTGCTCTGTGCATGTGAGTAGATGCTGACATGGTGAAACAGCAAGCAGAGGAGGAGAGGACAGAAAGTAGTGTGATTACACACATCACAAGCAATGATGTTGAGACTCAACTCATCTGAATCTGTAAGGAAATAGGTGCATTCAAATAAATAAATATGATTTTTCTTCATTTTAAATGGGTTTTTTTTGTTCCTGGTGTTATTGATTTCTTAAGTAATAAATACCTAATCATTTAATTAATGTGTCAAGTCAAGGCTGATATTGCCTTACAAAGATTGATTCTTAGTGTCTCCCTCACAGTGAAAAATACAGCTTATTAATTTAAGAATTATGTCAAATTCTTACAGAGACAGCAACTCACTGTATCACTAGTTATTTCATCCTGCCTCTATTGACAACAATATAATTTCAGATATATCTTTTTTCATTCTTTCAAACAGTGAATTTTCCACAGTCACTTTATAATGCTTTTGTTTTTATCATGACATCAACTGCATTCACTTATTCAGAAAGAACTTATATTTAATCATACGTCCAGCTCTACCCTGATTGTCCAAACTTGCAAAATGATACGAACAGATTTATTCACAGTTATTATCCTTTATTGAGCCATATGAACATTTATTGCACAATATCTAATGTGCTGATCTACTAAGCACTCCAGGTCACCAATCTTTGACTTTTGCAGTTGAGCAACTTTACAGGACTGGATAATCCAGCTCAACGATGCTCCACAGCACTGGAGAAACAAATTAAAATAACACTCATGAAAATGACTATTATGGAGAGAGTTTTTAAATTCTCGTATTTGATATGTACAGTATTGTGTCAGTATTACTGGTAGAAGTTACAGGTCTAACCTTTAACTATTTCTTGAAGCAAAGGCCTTCTGAGTTTTCTTGGCACATCGAAGAGCAGTAACTGACTGTGTTATTTACAATTCACGCCACAAGCTTGCCTTAATGCCTATCAAGTTCCTCCTCTAGGGAACTGACAAAGGTCCATAATCAAAGTGACTAACCTGTGATTTACCAAGCCCCAGGGTAAACATCTGCTGCTTGTCATCTGGACTGCTTTCCAAGACGCGACTATTTACACAGGGCTTACTGATGGAGGGGCATTAAAAAAAGGGAAAAAAGTGCAAGAATTTGTGATTCCTCAGCAAATTCTTGCTGCTACCCTGCCAACCTCATCACCACACCCTTATGTGCCTTGGTGGGATGTAGGAGAAGTCAGCTAGGGGGAAAAAGAGAGAGAGAAGAGAGAGAGAGGGGAAGGGGTTTCAGCACCTGCTCCCTCATTCTTTGGGTTTATTACCCACTACCCATCCTCTTTCTATTCCCTCCATCACATCATGCCTCTCAATCACTTGGCAGGCAGGAGGAGACAGAGAATAAAGGCAGGTTGATGAGTTGTACAAGAGGAGAGAAAAAAACACACACAAATTAAAACAAATTGAAGGGGGAAAAAATGGAAAAAGTCGTGCATGGAAGAGAATGAAAATGAAGTTGAGCATAAAAGAAAATAAAGAAAACAGAAATTGCTTTGGTATACATGTTTGGAGGAAATGGCACTGTTGTAACATAACCATTGTTAAGAGTGCATTTTCAGAGGGATGAGGTGCATTGAGAAAAAAGGGCAAATGTTGGTGCCTTTTTGTTGCACAGGGCACTGGACTGTGAAAAATAAGGTTCAGCCCATCATCTCCAAACCAGTAATTTCTGTACAAAGGAATGACAGCACCTACAACCTAGATGGCACTTAAACATTTGTCTCTTCTACGTTCTACTTGCATACTTGTGCCTGTTGTTCCTCGTTGTTTCGTCTTTTCTCTGCAGACTCTGCCTAACTCGTAGACCATGTGAGCCCAGTGTTGCCTTTATACCCCCTCACCCTCCCTTGTGTCCCCTAACAGCTAATAGTGGAAGATAGAATGAAGGAGGGCTGCCATGAACATATCGATAATAGGCAACTCCTGCAGTATTACCATTGCCTCTGCCAAGCCCCTGGGTAATGGAGCACACAGTCAACAGGAGGAGTAGTGGTGGCTGGGAGGAAGGGAGAGTCGAAGAGACCAATTTTGATGAAGTCCCTTTCAAAGCTCAGCACTGAGTTGAAAGCGTCTCTCTCTTCATTGATTCTCTTTTGATTTCTGCCCCCCACCCCCACCTCCTCCTCTACCCCTTTTTCTTTCCATTTAACTCTCTTGCACTCTTGAATTGTCATTCCCACTAAGTTCTGTCTTTATTTATGTGTCTGTCTTCCCCTCTCTCTTAATCTTTTCAACCGTCCACAGCGCAATCAATCTCAGTGTCCATTGATGTGTATAACAAACACCTGTCAGGTTGTGGGTAGATAAGCAAAGCAACACATTTCAAGGAAGTGAGCTAATAGCCTAACCCAAGCTACAGTATCAGGACATAATCCACAGTGCCATGAGCAAAGTGACATACACGTTTAGTTAGATTAAAGCTGATCAATTAGTACACACAATCTTCAAAACATAAATTAAATTAATCCCAATAGATTGAGCTCAAATCATTAGCTTTCTCCCCTCTAGGCAAAATCCAATAATTATAATTGTCAATTTGCAAATGGAGAGGTCCAGAAGTATTTAAATCATGTAGGAAAACACTTGACAGAGAGAGCTAATTAATTAAACTATTTCAACAACTTATTTGCAACTGTTTAGTTGAAAAGATGGTCTGTGTGTGTAAAATATAAGACAAGCATGTGAAAATACAGTTAGTCTATCAGAGTTTTTGGACAATGGAACATTTTTTGTAATTTTGTCTCTATACACCACCACAGTGGATTTTAAATTAGGAATTACAGATATTTTTTTTATACATAGTAATACACATATGTAATTGGAGAACCAAACACAATTGTTTTAAGTGATTTGCTGAACATTTTTTGCAGTCAAAGACTTCCTGAATACTAGAATGCATGGATATCCTCAAATGTTTCCTCCCTTGAGATGCTCTGCTAGACCTTCACAGCAACTGCCTTCAGTTGCCTGCTTGTTTGTGGGCCTCTCTGCTTTCAGTTTTGTCCTCAGTAACTGAAAAGCTGCTCTACTGGGGTGAGATTGGGTGACTGACTTGGCCATTGAAGAATATCCCATTTCTTTGCCTTGAGAAACTCTTGGGTTGCTTTTGCAGTATGCTTTGGGTCATTATCCATTTTCACTGTGAAGCGCATCCGATCACTTTTGCAGCATTTGGCTGAATCTGAGCAGAGAGCATAGCCCTGTACACTTCACAGTTCATCCTGCTGCTTCTATCAGCAGCCACATCGTCAATAAACACCAGTGACCTGGTTCCATTGGCACCCATACATGTGCGTGCCATAACACTGCCTCTACCAAGTTTAACAGATAATACGGTATGCTTCAGATCATGAGCTGTTTCTCTCCTTCTCCATACTTTTCTCTCCCCATCATTCTGGTACAAGTTCATCTTGGTTTCATTTGTCCAAAGAATTATTTTTTTCCCAGAACTGTGCAAGCTCTTTTAGATGTTATATGACAAAGACTAATCTGGCCTTCTTATTCTTAAGTGTAACCAGTAGTTTGCACCTTGTTGTAAACCCTCTGTATTTCCATTCATGAAGGCATGTTTTTTGTTGTTAAGTCTACGTCTCTAGGTTAGGCGTTTCTCTGTTATTTTACTTCCTCTTATATTTTGGTAGTCCTTTGTCTCTTGTACTTTGTCTCATTGTTATTGATTAGTTTCACCTGTGCATTGTTTTCCCCAGCTGTGTCTTATACCCCTGATTAGATCAGTGTATTTAAAGCCCTGATTCTCCTCAGTGTGTCTGCTTACCTGCCTCATGTGGATTTTGTTTCATTTTTGGCTTACCAAATAAAAGGCCTGGTTTTGTTTAGTTTAAGCCTGACTGTGAGTCCTGCATTTGGTTCCTGCATCTTGCTAAAATCGTGACAGAAAATGGAGGACTGCGTATAAAAATGACTGAAATTCCTAAACACTTAAGGCAAGGCTGAAAGTCTGCACTTCAATCACAACTTGAGTGTCTGATTTAGAAACCACTGTGGTAGTTCACAGAGGAAATGTGTGGCTGTCCAAATACTTGTGAACATGACTGTATGTGCTAAACCTCCATACCAAAACAAAATCTCTGAAAAAAAAATAGCATTTTTTTTTTTTCACAAATGAATTTTAAGTGGAATGGATTTTTTTTTTTTTTTTATGGTGTCAGGAGCACGTTCACTGGCAGTGTTTTGTAATCCAGCAAGTATATACTGAACAGAGGTCAGTGTAAATGGTAGCTTGTTGAAAGGGCTGACCTTAACACTAGAGACCTTGGATCATGTTTTAAGCTCTAAGTTATGCAGTCAGTGTTACTAAAACTCACTGGTGAAAGCTGGTTTAAAATTGATTTTTCAGTATTGGATCAAATACTGAAAATATCAAGGTTTTGATGCTGTCAGTATTGAACTAACATAATGGCTTTTGTTTAAAAGCATTATGGTACTTTGGTCACCTGGGCCCAACAGAAGCTGTTGCTGTTACTCCTTCTAGATATGTTTTGGTGCAAACCAATTGCAAAGAAAGCCATCTGGCTCTTTAGTTGCACGAGTCCAACTTTGTTTACCAGCTGTTTGGTATCAGATAAGTACCATATTCTTGGTTTTGAGAGTTTTTTCATTTAAAGCAGGCTGGATGTGTGCAAAGAGAGCCGTGACAGAGAACAAAAACAATGAAAGATGATGAAACACTCTTTTGAGCTGAGGTGTTAATTATCTGTAGTGTTACTTACCTGTATATGTATCTGTTTGTCACAATGACAACATCTATATTACATTTCTTCCATTGCTGGAAATAACTCATTTATCTTGTCTTTCTTTCCAGATATGTTCAGTCTGAACACTGTTACAGATTTGTTGCATGTTACAGATTTATTCACTAAAATCTGCAAAAATGTTATGCAGGCTTCAACAAATGTATTACTGAATGCTTTTGCACTAATTTATCACATTAAGCCATCCATTTTTCATTTTTAAAAAAAATCAAATTAGGTTGATTTATACAAAAGAGAGGATCTGTCTGTAAAAGAAGGTTATTCTTTTAAAGTTCCCAAAACAAAAGCACAATCTCCCTTTCCCACTTACCTTGATTATGGAACAGTTAAAAGCAGTTGATTTGAACATCTAAGAGACCCACAGATAGAACTGATGAAGAGAAGTTCTGAAATGAACTGTGGCTGGCTTTAAGGAGATTTTAAAGACCCCTGAAATCAATTCTAATTCTCTGAGGTACTTTAAGGTACTTTACTATCTGTTATTGCTGGAATATGCAATACTTTTATACTGGGATTTGATAATGGACATGAAATAGAGAAGTAGTGATGTAGGAGATAGTAATATATAATAAGCATTTTTTTTCTAGCTTCCCACTTTTATGTCCCTCTTCCTCTGTCAGTCAGCCTCATCCCTCTTTTCTTGGCCCATCCCTGGATGCATGCTGGGAGCCGCGACCTGCTCCTTTATCAACACAGAGCCAGGTGCACTCTGGGAGCTTCCTGCTTGCCCTTTATCAGCACAGGCTACACAGATGTAAGTGTAGGTTTGTGCGTTGCTCCTTGTGTGTGTATGTGTGTGTGTATCTGCCAGACACGGAGGCAGATCGTATTTTTTGGGTGCTCGATTGAGCGAGAGCAGATTACGTGTTGGTGCCTGCATCAATGTGAATATGCGAATATGTGTGTATTTGTGTCCTGGCAAGTGTGCATGTGTGTGAGCGAGAGAGCAGAGGGATCATATCCCAAGCCTCTCCCAGGGGACTCAGGGGGCCTATAACTTCAAAGGGCCATGAGGGCCAGCAATGCCAGCCTGTCCGCCAAGGGGGAAATCCTGTTGATGTGGCGGGGCCTGCCTTGGCAAGACTAGCAGCTAACACCGGAGCCTGGCGTTTGCACAGACTGCCACCACCCATGCCGGTTTAAATCCTGAACCACACTGTGATCCCACAATCCTGTCTCTTCCCCCCCTTCATAGGCAAATATATCCGAATTAGGGGGGATGATATTTCAGGAGGAAATCACTGCTTTAAGACATCAGTAAGTGTAAACAAAAAGACAAAAAAAAATGGTAGATTTATTTTCTGATTCAACAATACATTGACTGTTAGTTATGATATTCTGCATGGTGGCTTCTTGCTGCCTTCATGCTGTGCTCACAAAATGAGAAGCCCACTTTAACACCCCTAGTGTAGTCAACAAAAGAGAAGAAAGAAGGGGAAAAGCCTTAAGCCTTCAAAGTGGCTGACTGGGGAGACAGAGAGGGAAACAGCTTTGCCTTTAAAACGTTTTGAAACACTTTTATCTCATCAAGCTCGACTGATCACAAAGAAAATTGATCTGTACCAGGCAAGAGGTTCTTCAATGCACTTTGTACTCCTCCGTGATTTGCTTGACAGGTTCCTGCTGAGGGACTTAGTTTCAAAAGGGATTTTGATGAGGTTGAGGAATGATGTGGATGTGACGTTAATGTGTCAGACTATTTTGAAATTGTTTTGATTTCGTAATGACTGACTGGCTTTTTGGTCCGAATTTTAGCTCCATTATCCTCTTTTGTTAAATACCACTATACACTGAAAGCATTGTTATATCTTCAGCTACTTTTTTATCGGATTTTAGTACAGAGAAAAAACATTTATGTCAAATGAGCAGTCAAATATGGGCTTATTCCATTAGGCAGGAGAGTGTAATTTAAACCAACCATATTTTGACAAACACAGCTTGTGGCTTCATAACTAAGAAGGAAGGCATTCTTGGAATTACTGTAATATTTAAAGAGATGAATGCAATGAGGCAATGAACCCCCCCTGTTGTGTATATTAATAGTATGACCCAGTAATGTCACGTAAGGGATTGGATTTGGAGGATAGGTGGAGAGATCTGCATTATGTTTTTGGGAAAGAAAACCATCTGTAAACCTGAAATAAAATGGCAAATAAAACAGTTAAGCTCTGGTACAGTCCAATGTGGTCAGTCACTGAGTCACATAGTCAAGGAGAAGGGAGACAGTGAACCCACTAAGTTAATATACCTTTGAATATCAGATGGCTTCTGGATTATTACAATTTTACTGCCGGGGGGGTCAATTGGGAATTACTCTAAATCTTGTCTCCGATTTTCTACCTCACTGTCATAAATATGCAAAGCACACAAGGACAATCTCAAGGCAAAAACCATGAAATGAAGTCTTTTCTATTTCCTTGCCTTCACCAGACCCATCCTCTTCTGTCCTGCCCCATCTTCCCTCACTCTGCCCTGTAACCTCAGCCAGTGCATTATCTCAGGGACACTGACATCAGCCATGTGGAGAGAAAGTGGCAGTTCTTGAAAGCAGGATGACATTATTAAAAGGAAATGTCTCAATTCTCGAATCTGTATTTTTCCTGTTCTGAATGGCTGAGCCAAATCAAAACATGCAGGCATCTCAAACACACTGCTCTAATTAGCCGAATTTGGTTTATAAAGTCATGCCAGGATCTCTTGTAACGAAAACTTTCTAAAACTATTTTGAAATCACCCTTAAAATGGGCTCCATGCAACATCACCACATCTTAATTTTTTTCTTTTGCAATTAGAGTACAGCAGGTGACTTTTAATGATAACACTATCTAATAACACAGGTATTAAAAGTTCCATATCCAAGCCTTTAGCATAGCTAATGATTAATAACTCTTCATGGGTTTTAAGCAGATTTACTCAGGATGTAACTTGACAAATGTCTAAAGGTGCCTACATACTAAGATTTCTGTAATCGTATAAATTTATTTCAAACCACACTGCGTGACATGGATCAAACAAACGTGGGTAAATAAACTTAGCACAAAAAGTAAGGACATTTGTGTTTGGTCGATTATTTCCTTGTTGTAACAATGCTTCTTGGCAATAAATCTTATACCATTGGAAAGCCTGTTTATTTCCCCTTAAATGGTGCCACATTTGTAAGGAAAATGCTTTTGTGGAAACAGAGAGACAGGACATCATCAATCGTCAATTTGTTGTGCTGGAAATGGAAGTGTTTTTAAGGGCTCAACTGTGTGGTCTATGTAGCAGCCAGACAATGGGGCTTCATGTGGTTAAAAGC
>VUQS01020965.1:0-19811 GCA_015108495.1 Heterochromis multidens
GCCTAAGGGAAGCATGTATAATGTAAACAGAATTGGTCCCAGTACAGAACCCTGTGGAACTCCATAATTAACCTTAGTGTGTGAAGAAGACTCCCCATTTACATGAACAAACTGGAGTCTATCAGATAGATATGATTCAAACCACTGCAGCACGGTACCTTTAATACCTACAACATGCTCTAATCTCTGTAAATAAAATATTATGATCAACAGTATCAAACGCTGCACTGAGGTCTAGCAGGACAAGCACAGAGATGAGTCCACTGTCATCCAAAGCAATGAACAGTGTGCAAGAGAGGAGAAGAAGAGAGTGCAGGGAAGGTGGAGCGGGTAAAGATGAGTGTCAGGGATGATCTGTGACTAAAGGATAGCAGCAAGAGTGAAAGGGACGATTTACAAGATAGTAGTGAGACCTGCTATGATGTGTGGTTTGGAAATGATGGCACTGACAAAAAGACAGGCGGCAGAGCTGAAGATGTTTCGATTTTATTTGGGAGAGACCAAAATGGACAAGATTAGAAATAAGTACATCAGAGGGACAGCTCAGCAGTTTGGAGACAAAGTTAGAGAGGAAAAGTTGAGATGGTATGGGCATGTGCAGAGGAGGGATATATTGGACAAAGGATGTAGAAAGATGTAGAAAGAGGAAGACCACAGAGAAGATTCATGGATATGGTGAAGGAGGCTCTGCAGGGGGTTGGTGTGACAGAGGAGGATGCTAGGGATAGGTTGAGATGGAGGCAGGTGATCTGCTGTGGCGATCCCTAAAGGGAGCAGCCGGACGAAGAAGAAGAAGAAGAAGAAGAAGGAAACATTCAGGAAATTCCTTATATTTCTTGTATTTTACAAGAGAAACATTGCTGTGATTTTTTTTATTTTTATCATAAACTTCAACTGGTACAGAACTCTGCAGCAAGAGTCATCACCTGCATCAATACTGACCATATTACACCTATTCTCATCCAGCTTCATTGGCTCCCCATTCCCCAATGTATTCAGTCCAAGATTCTGCTTCTCACTTTCAAAGCTCTCAATGACTTAGCACTCCCATATCTTTCAGACCTTCTTCATCCTTACCCCCTTCACCCCTTCCAGTGCCCTACACTCACCTTCCGCTGCTCTCCTGACAGTTCCTTGCTTCAGATTTCACACCATGGGTGCCAGACCCTTTATCTGTGCCTCGTCTTTGGAACTTATTACTACTTCACCTTTGACAGAGTTCAAATCACAGTTCAAAACCCATCTGTTACATCAGCATATCAGCTATGACCATCTTGTTTTATATGTTTTACAATCATATAATTAATGGTTTTAAAAGGGTACATGTTTTAGGTTACTAAGACTTCTCGATGGAGCGTTCAATGGGCGGAGCAAAGACAGCTGTCCCGGATGTGCCCATAGCGACATCAAGTAAACAGGAAGTATGATGCGAGAAGCGGTTCGTTCAACTTAACTCCAACGAACAATAAATCGCCCGATAAATTCACAACATTTTGTCAGAAAATGAAGTACTAAAGACTTGTGGGTTCTCTCAGGAGTTGTAATTGTTCTCTGTTGTTGGCTTGTAATGAGTTTGCCTCCTCTAAAGCCGCTCGGTGTTCGCTAAACTTTGGCTAGCCTGCTGGGTAACTTAGCAGGATTGTTTGGAGGAGGTGTTCTTTTATTTTTAGCAGGTTTTCCACATGTTTAGCCTAATCTTAATGGCGGTTCCTTACTTTATTTGTTAGTTAGCAGACTTGATGTGTAGCGGTGGGACAGCTGCATGTCGTGGTTATGGCAGGCAAGGAGCTGAGTCTCATTGACAAGAACATAACAAGGTAAAGTTATCTATTCACAGCTCTTTCTTAAAACGTAAAACCTGTGCCTGTATAAAACGCTGAATCTATTATTTTGGAGTCACTGGCCACCTCTTCAGCTACTGGTTCCTAACTTTGTGAAGTAGGTTAACAGGTATTAATGACAAAAATGTAATAACGTATCAAAATTTACGTATTGCACTATTGGATTATTTGCACTGATGCATTGGTTAATGTGTAAGATGGTCAGCTAATGATAGACAACTACTATCTAAGTCTGGCGTAAATATTTACTTCATGACGGATTATACGTTAATAATTTAGAGTAAAAGGAACAATATTTCCTTAGACAAAGTAAACTGTACTTAATTAGTATATGAGAAGGATTTGAATAACATTTTATTGATCAATTAAACACTGTGGGGAAAAAAATAGGTCTTCATTCAGACCGTATTTGGTTGCCAGTTTGAAAATAGTTCTAAATTCCCATTTCTAGTATAGAAATAGAATATACACTTACCAGCCACTTTATTAGGCACACCTTTCCATTACTGGGTAAGATCTCTTTTTGCCTTAATTCTTGGTGGCATAGTTTCAACAAGGTGCTGGAAATAGTCCTCATTTTGGAGATTTTGGACCATATTGACGTGGTAGCATCACACAGTTGCTGCAGATCCGCATCTATGATGTGAATCTCCCGTTCCACCACATCCCAAAGGTGCTCTATTAGATTGAGGTCTTGTGACTGTGGAGGCCATTTGAGTTCAGTGAACTCATTGTCATGTTCAAGAAACCAGTTTGAGATGCTCTAAGCTTTATGACATGGCACTTTATCCTACTGGAAGCAGCCATCAGAAGATGGCTACACTGTGGTCATAAAGGGATGGACATGGCCAGAAGCAATGCTCAGGTTGGCTGTGGCTTTTAAATGATGCTCATGGTGCTAAGGGATCCAAAGTGTGCCAAGAAAATATCCCCCACACCATTACACCACCATCAGCTTCAACATATGATAGAAGGTAGGATGGATCCATGCTTTTATGTTGACCCTGCCATCCAGATGTCACAGCAGAAATCAAGACTCACCAGACTAGGCAATATTATAGTTTTGGTGAGGTTGTGTGAACTGTATCCTCAGTTTCCTGTAGTTCATCTGCTTCAAAGTTTGACGTGTGTGTTCAGAGATGCTCTTCTGCATACCTTGGATGTAACGATTGGTTATTTGAGTTACTGTTGCCTTCCTATCAGCTCGAAGCAGTCTGTCCTGACACCAACAAAGCATTTTCACCCAGAGAACTGCAGCTCACTGGATATTTTTTTCTTTTCCTGACCATTCTCTGTAAACCCTAGAGATTGTGCATGAAAATCCCAGTAAATCAGCAGTTTCTGAAATACTCAGACCAGCCTGTCTGGTGCCAACAACCATGCCATGTTCAAAGTCACTTAAATCACCTTTCGTCCCCATTCTGATGCTCTGTTTTGAACAAGTCATCTTGACCATGCCAACATGCCTAAATGCATTGATTTCCTGCCATGTGATTGGCTGATTAGATATTTCAGTTAAAGAGCAGTAGGACAAGTGTAACTGATACAGTGGATGGTGAGTGTATGCTAACAGACTGACAGTCCAAACCCAAAAGTATTGTGATGATAGAAGCAAATCCTCTCAGCTGAAAAGCTGTAACCAGAGCTTTTCTTAATTTATTCACTATCAGCACTTGCCAGTTATTCTGTTTGATTTCACCCTGCCATTTCAGCTCAAGTACCTCAGTCTCTTTGGTACCTTTAAATATTATTTAAACAATTTAAACAACAGTTTGGTTAAAATTCTCACAGTTGATGTAAAGACTATAACTCGTGATGGCAGAAAGATTTACAGTAGAAGCATTTAGTTGGTCAACTGAGAGACACTTTATTTAGTATAGTATAAATGCCACATTTTTAGTAGTTCACCAGAGGTTGCTGGTTTGGAATATTTTCTTTGTAGTAAAATATGAGGATTGTCTTTAATGTTGTTGAAAACTGAATACCTTCTGAGGTTTTAGAATTTTCAATGGACATTGTACACAAGTTTTGGCAGGAGTCATAAAGTAAACTGTTAAGCAATTGATTAATTAAATCAACAAAGTTATTATTGAATTAATAATCATTAGCTGGTACACATTTACCTTCAGAACATGCAGTTATGTGCACATAGTTTTACCTTCCACTGTGAATCTGACCTTGCTGCCCTCTTTCTAGCTTGCTAGATATTCCCCTGATACCCACTGTAACATCACTTAATTTGCACTGCAATCACATCCCGAGGATCGAGGGCCTGACCTCGGCTTGGCACCTGCGACACTTAGACCTTTCCTCCAATTGCATTTCTAAGATCGAGGGGCTAAGTTCCCTCACTTCCCTGAGGACTTTAAATTTATCCTGCAACTTAATCACCAAGGTTGAAGGTGAGTCTTTAGTCACCATTTAACAGAGATAATAAATGCCTCTGCTCTCTGCGAGTTCTCCAAGTAATAATTCTTTATTAGTGGATCTTGTGTTTACTCTAACGCTGCTGTCACTGCTCTGTGAGCTGTAAAATCACTCAGTTGTTAATGTTCTCTCCCTTCACTCCAGGACTGAATGGGCTTGTGAATCTAACGAGATTAAACTTGTCCTACAATCAGATAAATGATCTCACTGGTGAGTTGGATTTTGCCTGAACTATTTGTTCTTTTTCTGCACCCAAATGAGAATACTAAGAAGTGAATGATGCTTCAATGCTGTCGATTCCTCATGTCTTCATTAGGCTTGTTGTATCTCCATGGCACGGAGTACAAGCTGAAACACCTCAGTCTCCATAGCAACCACCTGAACAGCATTGATCACCTCCTGCAGTGCCTTCTGGGATTACAAGGGTTAAGAGAGATCACTTTAAGTCAGGATGGCAGAGACAACCCCATCTGTAGGTCACCAGGTAGGAAACCTTAACTTGAATGTAGAAAACAGTATAAAAGACCAACAAATAAACAGTAATAGACAGAAGTCCTGTTCACATCAATGGCAATAAATGGTATGTAAAGATATTCAGTATGAGCATTCAGAACAGCCTGACAGTGGTCTAATATTTATAGATAAAAAGAGCTGCCTTGGTGTCAGTAATAACTCTCTTTTTTTCATTCTAAGATTACGTTTATTTTGTGTTTATTTGATCTTGATAGCAGAAATACAGGCAGAAAATGCAAGAAGACAAGCAACAAGCCAGAAGCTTTGCTATGTGTATGTTATATTTTACCTGAACCACAAGGCCAACAGACACTTCAACAGAATATGTGGCCATTTCTGTGTTGGAGTGCAATTGTAACAAGTAGCTGACTGATATAATAGCTGTAAATGTTGGCATTTCAGACATATCAGTGCACTGAACTGATGAAGAAGAACAAAAAAGGAAGGCTCATGATTGTCGGGGTGGAATTTTCTTTACAAAACAATGCACAGAAAACTTTAAAAGTTGTACTTGCATACTCGAGTTGTTTCCCTCTGAACTCATTTGTTTCGGTTCCTTTCATTTTTAGTATGACCCTGTAGCAACTCTGAATGCGTAATAACATATGCCCAGCAGATGCAGCAACACTCTGTTTTCACTGAAATCAATGTAAATGGCTACATTAGAGCAGCACCTAAATGGTGCGTGTGAGATTTGCTCCTCAAGCGAAAAAATATACTAGTCTTCCATATTTTTTTTTTTTACGCAAGTTGGCAGCAGTCCTATTCTACATAAAAAGTTTCATGTGTTTTTTTTTTTCTTTTTTTATGGAACTAGCAGTATACTAGAAATTACTTTAGCACTGGGACTCCTGCTAGCAGGAGCTGGCTGTTGCAAAGTAAATTTATCAGTTAAATGGTAATAAAACTGTAGTCTGTAATTCATGCTAAATCAGCTTAACCATATTACATACACTCAGTGAGAAAGTTTAAAGTTTTACACCACTGTGCTGGGTCAGAAAACTGAACACTTAATACAACCACTGAAACAAAAGCTCCTTGTCTTGTTTTGTGAACTGTCTGCAAAATATCTGCAAATGCTGTGTGGTCATTGTTGCCCAAGTGTTGTTTAGTATGTGGTTTCAGCAGCTAGATGAAACATACATCTTGTGGATGCTTTTTGAGGTGTTACAACAACGGACACCCTCTCCCAGGCGAGCCAGGTGAGGTTGATTTGACCTCAGCTTGTGTCCCAGCAGGAATTGTCCACGAATCTGCCCTCTTGATCGAAAGCCACCTAGTGGCTCTCTCTGTGGCTTTGGTAGTTGATTTAATGATCCTCTTTTTATCTTGACCAATGATGCCTAGCAATTGAAGTGCTCAGCAACCCAATTCCATGGGCTGGCAGTGGGATCGCCAGCCTTTCCTTTGGCACGCATTCACTAGTTCCTGGTACTTGACACACTTTCATTTGCCTCATCCATATGCTCTTCCCAGAGTACTATTAATTCCAGCATAATCACTTGCTTGGTGAATTCTGAGTAATCATGTCTGGCTGCAGCCGTGATAGTGTTATCTGATCTGGGAACGTCCGCTGCTTACCATGGTGGTGAGGAGACCAGCTTTAGTTTCAGCTTATGGGTGAGATTTCTCTCCAGTTCTTATAAAACCGATGGTCATTGGCAGATGGTGTTTTAAATGGCCGTGGCTACACTCTCAATGATTGCCTTGAGGGCTGGTCATGACACCAGCAATAGTGCTCATCTCTAAAGGACTTTGGGCAGCTGCTGAGAAGGTGTTCCAAGGAGCACCTTCCAGGGCAAAGAGGTCAGGAAGGTGTCGCTCTCCTACCCCTAGAGGTTTGGAGGACTGGGTGGGGCATCATATACACCTTGGACCAATAACCTTATTTAACTATAATATCTGTGAGTGCCACTTGGCAGGCATTTTGCATTTGTCTCAGTCTCAGTGATGTTGATAAGTCATGAAAGAAAAGCCTGGACTGTCAGTAAGGTGTTTGGTAAGTAGCTTTGTTTCATGTGGGGAAGAATAACTTGCTTAGGCATCGGTTTAGTCACTTAGCAGGCATTTTAAATGTACCAAGAAAATTCTATAACATACTAAAGGAAAGGGGAAACCCCAGGAAACATGATATGGACACTTGACACTTTAATCTTCTGTCAACTGACTAATCTTACTAGTCAGTGAGAAAGATCATCACATCAGCCAAAGAACTATGAAAGAAATTTATGAAAGAATATTATTATTATTTTTGTATGTTGTTCATACTCATACTCTTTTAGTTATGCTTTATGGTTGTGTCTCTCTTGTGTGCTCCTGGGAAGAGTCAGGCTGACTTCAGACTTGTGCATTGTTTTGAGAGAAGGAAGAACAGGGTGCAGATGGTACTCCGGGGGTATGATATTTCGGCTTTATTGATGGAGATACACACTAACGAGCTTTCCTGTTGTGGTGAACCAAAGATGATGTTGTGATATTATTTACTGCAGACTGGCTGTGGTAACAAGGCCAGGGTCTCTGATGGCAGGGGTGAGGGTAGATGAAAAATTGTAATTGTGACTTTGTTCTAGGTCTTAAAAGTCTCTTAAAGATAACTTCTTTGGATTACACTTTATTACAAGCATTTCCACATCAAATACCCTCAATTGCCAGTATTTCAATTTGATGCATTTGCTAAAAGCAAATATTGTTTCTGGTACGTTGTCCAGTTACAGAAAAAAATGAGAATTATAGATACATTTTATAAAAATTGAAAAAACTGTTATATACTAATAAACAATCGTATTCATATTTTCCACCCATAGTTGGATCAGAGTTTATTAATAGCCACCAACAGTATCTGCTATGAACAGCAGGTATTTGTTTTTGACGAATCACACACAAATCCACAGGATATTTTTTAGATTTCACAGAATAACTGATTTAAAACTCTCCCTGTAATGAAAGTCCAGTGAAAATCAGTCAAACTGACAGCTGCTATTAGTAATGACTGTGATCTTTTAATCTCTCTGTTCATCTTATATTTGTGCCTCTTCATTAATTGGATTGAATCCAGTTATATTAAGGCAAAAAGCTTTTCAGTGATCCTCTGCACCCATTATCCATATCTTTCTGTTCATGATTAATTCACAGCACTAGTTGTTGAAGGTGTTTCTTTTCATGTTGTTAAATTCAAGACGGCACTCTTGCAACCCTTGCTGTCAGTATGCATAGATATACTTACATAAGCTGTGCTCAGGACCCATTAAATAGGGTGCATCAATAGTGCATATGAAGGTGGCACGCAGAGGTTTTTCATTTAGAAGTAATTATTTGATCTTTCATGAAGGTCATATGAACCACTGATGTGACATTACTGAATAACAGGCTCATGGCAATCAGGCAACTCCAGCCTCGTCAGATTTCTCTGATATACGTGTTTTCCCGTCTTATTGCAGGTTACAAGGAGATTGTTATGCAATCGCTGCCACAGATCTCTGTTGTGGATGGTCTGAACCAACTGGGAAAACGGTCACCTCAAAGTCTAGATAGTCTCTGTGATATCCCTGGTCTTGAAGACTACATGGACCTCCTGCTCTCATCTGACACAAGTCACAACGAAGCGGTAATTTTTGATGCCAAGCTACCATCAGTTAATTCAAGTGGACTTTAAAAAAAAAAATTAAATCCAGTTTGTTATGTTAGCGTTTTTGCAAGTGACACAGAGCCAAATGGAGCATAAAGTTAATTTACAGTATTCATAAGCAGCACAATGCAATAGGATGTGAGAGGCATGAGAAAAAGAAACTTGTAGAACAGTTAACACTTATTGTATGAGTGATGTTTGACTGCCTGAAAGGTAGCATGTCAAAATCCTGGGCATGGTTTCTTATACAAAAATACAAATTCCATCTATTCCATCAGCTGTCATAGGGCGGGTGCAGTATAAGGGTCACCAGTCCATCTGAGGAGTGACAGGACAGACAGACAACCATTCACATCCTCACCTTTGTCTAATTTAAAGTCAACAATTAATGCATATCTTTGGACTGTGGGAGGAAACCAGTTTACCCAGAGAAACCCTATGCAGGCACATTGTATTAACTTAAGACAAAATATCATAATTACACAACAGTGCTTATGGAAGACCTAATTATATAGGTCTGCTTCGCTGCAAGGAGGAATATCATTGAGCCAAGTAGATTCCCCAGTTGTCACTGAATTATTGGAACATAATGAATTTAGTAGATTTATGTATACTGGGATAATGAAAGTTTAGTTGCTTTACAATATACTACTTTGCATATTCATTGCACCAGATGGCAGTTTCTGTTTGTTTTAGCAAGACCAACTGCAGTAGAAGCCATTTTGTTTGCCATTATGAACTCTTTTTGGTCTCTTTCCCTGAGTGCAGTGAAGTCTTGCAAATGCATTATAATTCTACACCACACATTTGCATTTGGAAACCCTGAAATAAAAGTGAAAGTTTCTATTGCAGGTCAAAGGTGATGGTCCTTTCACCACACCCCGCATTGACCAGCTGCTGACCCAGTTTCGTCAGAGGAGTACTGCCATGGAAGTAATCACAGACCCAGTCACACAACCAGAACCTCAGTGCACCCAGCCGGTCCGTTCCACTGTGGCTGATAAAGCAGACCCCGTTAATGAAGAGCGCATCAGGAAACTGGAGCACCAGATGTCCCAGCTCATCCAGCAGGTGCACACCTTTTTTGAAGATTAATTTTTTGGCATTTGTGGGGTTTTTTTTGATAGTGAAAGTAGGAAGAGATTGGAAAGGAAAAGTTGCACCAAATGTTAATTTCATTGAGGTTTTTTCATCTACTGCACTTTGAAGTTATTTGTTTAATACAAATTATTCATGGTGATATTTTGAAATCATCTTCACTTATATTCACAGTACCCAGAGAACTCAGTCTTTATATCAAATATTTTATTAATCTTTTATTTAATTTTTACTCATTTGGCTTTTAAGTAGAGATTTATCCCTGTATACAGTACTGTGCAAATGTCTCAAATCACCCCTCATTTATTCATATTTTGCTTCCAAGGATCCAGGTTTTCTTTAATTTTTTAAAGTGGTCTTGAGCAACAGTTCTCCAGACTTTCTGGAGGTCTTTCAAAGTTTTTCTTTGGACTTTGGCTGCTATTTTACTCATATTCAGTCCAGTACCCATACCATTTTCAGAAGAATGTTCTTTTTCTTTGTTAAGTCACTTAACACTGACCTATGAATCATTCAAGCATAAAAAAATACGACTTAGCAAAGAAGCAACTTCAAATTGTATCTTTAGGCACTTTTTTACTAGCAGCCTGTTACAAAACACATAAATTGTTCCCATTTCTTTAGTTGAATCTAAGAAAAATGCCAAAGATGGCACAGTTTGACAGGCATAAAATAGTATTTTTGCACCAACAAGGTGATTCCAATAGAAGTAATAGCTGAAAACATGGCATATCTCAGTATGGTGTGCAGTTTGTCCTTAACAACATGAGGAAACTGGACAAGTGAAAGACAAAAGAAGAAGTGGCAGGCCTAAAAAAAACTATCTACAAAGTCATGGACGTCATGTCCTTAAGAAACAGGAAAAAATCCAGCAAAGACCTGACAAGGGACCTGAGAGATGCATCTGGCCCTTCAGTTGAGATCTACTGTTCACTGAAGCCATATCAGAAATGGTCTCAGTGGAAGGGTGGCTGTCAAGAAGCCATTCTTAAGGAAGGAAAGCAGGGAGAAAAGGCTGAGGTATACCAAATTACACAAGAAAATCAGTGGAAACAGGTCTCATGGAGTGATAAATTCAGATTTGAAATTTGTGGTTCAAATCGCTGTTAACATGTACAGAGGAGGTCAGAAGAGAGGTTTGAGTATTTCTTTAATATTTACCCAGGTCCCTGCAGATAATAAATTCAGAAGATCTGCCCATTCTGTGGTGATGGTACGGAAAGCCAAGCGGGACACAGACCGCACGTCAGAAAGTGAGTGTGACAGTTCAAAGGAAAACAGGAGGCGGACAAGAATTCCCAAATATCGTCACAGCATAACATCGACGACCACCACCAAGGAGACTAAGAGCATGAGATCAGACAGGTGATTCTGCACACACAAAGGTTTCAGGTGTCATGTTAGCTACTTTGAAATGCCATCATGTTTACATTTGGACTCCCTGATTTTGTTATAGCAGCTGAGAGCCACCTCAGCAAAGCTTAAAACTTAGTGCCCACCTAAAACTGGTGGGCGCTATATCAAAATCAGGGAGTATGCCTCTGAGCAATGATAATCACATGCATACACTCAATATGCAGCAATAAGTATTTCCATATTGTTCATCATGCATCAACTTAATATCATCAGGTATCTTGATTAGGGAAAATCCTTTTACCTCTCAGCTTGAGAGGGGTGATAAATTTTCCTCGGTGAGATGATATGTTATAGACTTTCCTCCTCTCTGTTAGAAATTACAGCCGACACCTCACTTGCATGATTAATGACCATGCTTCTCTGGTCTGCCCCCTCATCTTACTTCATCAGCCACTAATGACATGTGCTTAAGATTCAGTAATTTAACTTAAGTAATCTCACAATAACCCTCATCAAGAAAAAACAAGGTGATTTTAAAATATTACCTAAAAATTCAGTTCAAAGTTGTTCAGACTTTGCTTTCCTTTTAAAACTGAGCACATTTTCTGCTTTGACCTTTGTTTAGCCAGACATTAACTGGAGGGTTGTTTAGAATCAATTTTACAGCTGGTTCAATACTTGTGATTTGTTTTATGTGCAGCGATCAGGAGAATCATAAACAGAGGGCTTCAAAGTCTGCTGTGGGACCCAGGAGGAAGGCTGGCGGCACAGGGAGTGCAGAGGTAGCGAGGCCAACAAGGAAAGGACCTTTGAGAGGAGCTAAGGTCTCAGGCGATGTCAAAACCAAATCCACTGAGGAGGAGGAAACATACAGGGTACACGATGGATGGGTCACCTAGCTGCTTCTGTTTTTATTGAGTGAATGTGATATGGAAAAGGTTATGTTCCCATACAAAAAGAGAGTAAAGTGGTGTGTTTGTAGCAACATCTGTGTAAACAAAAATACAGGAATGGAGTAAATAGATACCGCTTCCAGAAGATGACAGTAGAAATATGACCACAATAAAAAGAAGGTTTTTCACTTTAAACTTTTTGCTCTTTGTTTCTGAGAGCTTTCTATAAGTAACCTTGACTTTATCTTTGTGGCGCCAAAGAATTCTTCTTGATAAGTCATTTTAAATTTAAGCACAAAATAGAATTCAAGTCAGGAGTCCATCATCTGTTTGGTTATTTTATTCCAGTATATTCAATGAAACTCTTGGCTTTTTGTTTTGATAAGTTTTTATTCAACAAAAATATCAGCAGATGCAGCTTTCTTCTGTCAATGTAACAGAACAAACCTCTTGTAGGCATTTTGTGTAGTTCTCTACAAGTCTCTTAAATTAGTTTGCTGATATTATTTGACAACTCTTGCATGTAAAATTCATTCAGTTGCAAGACATTCTGGAGTTTTCATGCATATACTGTCTGTTTCAAATAACCCCCCAACATTTGAAATGATTTAAATCTGCGCTTTTTGTTCTTCCTTATCCTGCTGATGGGTCCACTTTTACTTTTACTCAAGCAGAATTAATCGTTTGAATCAATTACTGCAAACTCCTCCATCCTAAGGCTGCAAAGCAACCCCAGTCATAATATTTCTACAGTCATGCTTCACAGATTATTTTAGGGTCTTCTCTTGAAAAACTGTAATTCATATGCATCAAGCATATCTACTGTCATTGTGGCCAAAAAACTCTTTTTTTTTGATCTGCCTGTTCAGAGCACATTATTCAAAAAAAGGCCTTGTCATATCGTGTCCTCAATGTTTATTGGCAGACGGTAGTTTTTCTTTAATGTTCTTTTTGGATAGCACAGGCTTTTTTTCTGGCACATATCCCATGCAGATCAAATTTGTGCAGAAACTTTTGATATTGGATGTACAGACAAAGCCACAAAACAGATGTAACATAGGAGAAAAAAAATGGTGGAATTATCTTTTATTCCTAACAGTATTTTTTGTGGGGGTCTCACTTATTCATAAAAGACAAAAAAGCACTCAGTGTTGTTTTCATTGTTCATACACAAATGTTGTTGTGAGAAGTTTTGAATAAAAATGTGAAAAACACTTGAGTTGTAAGTAAAAATCAGGTTTTCAACTTAAAGAAAAATAATGGCATATTTTTATTTTTTTTTTGTGTGTGTGTGTTTACTCTGTGAGTATTCATGCTTTGTGTATGTGTTCTGCTCAGACGATTGTGGAGGAGCGTGACCAGGAACGTGAAAGACGTTGGAAGGCAGAACAAGCTGTGAGGAAGCTAACAGAGGAGCTCAAGTTCCTGCAGACCAAGGTCAGCGAGGAAAAAGACCTTCAGAGCATGGCCCTGCACACTACCGACAGGTAAGAGGGAAGCACAAATGCACATTTAATGTGTGCGACTCTTTGCACAAACTTCCACTTGAATCAGTTAGGCAGCTCTAAAGCAGATATCATGCTGAAAAAAGAGATAATTGAACTCGTCTCTATGGATTTTAGTTGTCAACTTCATAATGGATCCTCATCTGTTTCTACTCTCTTCATCTTTTGTATTGGCTCTCTTGAGACCAAGGCTTGCTGCCTGTCTCATTGTTGAACAATGAGTATCCATACCACCATTAAAATTTCTCACTATCACGATGCCATAGCCTCTTTTGAAATCATGCTCACATTTTGGCTCCATTACACCAAAAACCTTTCAAGTATGCCTGCAGTTGTCTGTGATAATGAAGCTATTTAGTATAAAGATCATTAAGCGACGCACCCATCCTGATTATATACCTAACATTTAAATTTCCAGAGGCTATGATTAAATATTCCTATCTCTGCTGCCACAAGGCCATTTTACTTCTGCACTGTACAGTCTTCGCTGGCACCACATCCTGCTTAGATAAATCTGCATTATAGTTGTAATTAGAGGCCCAATGACGCGCATATGTCAGCAGTATTACACAAATCAATCTTAACTGTCAGTTTCTAAGGACACTGAACACGGCTGTTACTGTTGCCATCTATGCTCATTGAGAGGTAGATTACAATGACTCATCAAAGCACATTTTAATAGCGGGCTACTGTGCATGAGCTGGTTCTACTGTTTTGTGGTTTCTTAGTTGTCTCCTGTGTGCCTCATTTCCATTGTCTCTTCCATGAGATAAGATTTTGACTGTGCTACAGTGTTAGCCTATGAAATTGAAGAAATCTATCACATATTTGACTCTATGAAAGGACAACCAAGGGCATCGCGGAATTGGGGAGTGCTTTACGGTACCAATTTCTATATGAAGTGAAAAGAGAAATTCAGGGTATTACTGCGGCTGCTTTTGGACACCCTTATCATATTTTTCTCCCTGTCCAGACTGAAAGAATTGTTGCTGAAAGAGCGATCGGGGCGCTCTGAGCTCCAGGCTCGTGTTGAGGAGCTGGAGGGGAAGTGTCAGTCCCTAACCCAGCAGCTAGAGCAGGCCCGCAGCAGCGAAGAACAGCACAGGACTGCACTGCATAGATTGGAGGAAAGCATTTCCCACGGAGAGGCGCTCAGGGCTCGCCAGCAGGCTGAAGAGGTACAGTTGCTCGTTTATTTCCCCGAGACCACATCATGTTGATAAAGATAAGGTATATTCAGTCAGGCAGTGATAATCAGTGCTTGACATACAGTTCTTCTGCTCTCAAAGCAAGTTTATCATGCTGCTTCTGCTACATCCTGTTACCTATTACCGCTGAGCTCCCCTTATCGCTCTAATTTTTGATTGTAACAGTGCATTAGTTCACTGATCCAGCTAGGAGTGAATACATTCAGAGAGATAAAAGGATTCAGCACAGAGAGGTCATTCAGCTCTGATAGCCTGGTACAAAACATGTGCTGACCTTCCTCAGATAAAACGGCAACAGGAGCTGGAGAACAAGGCAGCAGCTCTGAGGAGAGAGTTGGACATCCAGAGAGCCTCAGTACGACAGCACAAAGACAAACTGCAGCAGCTGCATGAACTGCTGGCAGCCAGGGAACAAGAGCACAGGTACACATAAGGAGAAGAACTCCTGCTTAATATAAAGGTCATCTCATCTTTAAATGCCATGGAAACCCATTCTATAAAAGAGTTGCTTCTTATGAGCAATGAGGTCCTACACGAATGCAACATTTTCTCGTGAAGTTTGAAATACTTTAAAATGCTTAAAATGTCTGGAAAACTTTTATTATTGCTTATTTGTCACAAAACCCCCGAGGTACCTGATTTAATCTCAAGTTTTAAGGGGTTCTAACACCTAATGTAGTTTCATTTAGACATTAGCATCTAAATTAAATATTGGATGCAAATGCAAAAGATTACAATATGCAGTTACATGCCTTGGAGTTTCTGTTAAGGACACAGTAGCCATTTAAAAAGCCTAATGGCTCATCCTCGTTTGCTTTACTCTTTCTATAGAAAACAGCTGGAGTTGCGGTTACAACCCGGTGGTGCAGATTTTCGTGATGCCGTGGTGAAGGAAGTGGCATTAGTGGAACAGAGACACAGCCACAGGGAGGTGGACCTGCAGGAGAAGCTGGCAGAGGGCAGGAAACAGTACGCTGCTCTGGAGGACGAGTTCCGCATGGCGCTAACCATCGAGGCTGCTCGCTTCTCTGAGGTCTGCTAAAAGATGGACCCCTGCCATCCAGATGGCCTGTAATCACTGTAATGTTGCCCTGAATTTTACACTACAATCTCTGAGCAGTCCAGCTGATAAATGATTACTTTGTACACTAAAAAGTGAAATGATTGAACTTGATTTCACCCCAGTTTGGATAGACTTGGCTGATGCTTTTTTTTTCAGCATGATGGGAAAAGCTGGTATTGAATTAGGATCTTTTGCCTCTGGACAAGTAGTCTGTGATTGCCACATGGAAAGAAGCCTACAAAAGGATTGGGTTTGAATCAATTCAAAATGTTCAAAATGTAATCTCACTTTTGATTGCTACTGCTTTCACAAATTTCTGCTTTTAGTCACCCTAACTTTTGACCTTTGAGAAAAGTGTGAAAAAGCGATTGCTGGCCACATGTTTCTGTAAAGCCATGGCTCTGAAACTGTTCTGACTGATTAAAATGTCAAGTCAGATAATGCTCGAACCTTCACTTTGGTTAACTTCCAAGATTTCTCATTCACATTCAGTTCCACACTCCCACTTTTCTTCTGTAGGTGAAGGAGGCATGTGATCAGATGACTGCAGAGCTGATGGAGCTCAAGGCAACCTTGGCCCAGTCCCAGGAGAGGGAGAAGAAATCAGGCTCTCTAGTGCAGGAGCTCACCGCTATGGTCAAAGAACAGAAGAGCCGCATTTCTGAGCTCATCAAAGCCAAGAGAGACGCTGTCACTGATCTAAAGGTGTGAAGCACTGCAGTAAGAGAGTGAGGTGTGGGTGATTTTATTCTAGTACTTCAACTGGATTTGAGTACAGATTGAAGGATTTAAAATGTTGAAATATGACTTTATGTGAGATAAGATAGACAGAGATTCATCAGTTTCTGCCTTTTAAAAACATGTTAACCCTGGTCCTGTTGGAGACCGAATACTTTGAGACATCATGAATACTGAATGGTCCAGCTGCCTTCCCATCAGCCAGCCATGACAGATGGCCATTGATCATTAATACTGTCTGTCTCTCTGCCAGAGCCGTCTGCATTCCTTGGAAGCAGAGGTAGGACAGGACCGGCGTCTTGGCCTGCAGCTAGAGTTGCTTAAGAAAGACAAGGCTCGACTGTTGTCTCAGCTCACAGCTCAGGAGTCGGTGATAGACGGCCTCAGGGCAGAGAGGAAGGCCTGGGGCCAGGAGCTCGCTCAGCAAGGTAGGAAACATCCAGGAGGGTACTTTTGCACCTTGACTCTGCCCTATAGTGCACAGAAAAAGCTGATAATGCAGTTTTAGCTGTTTATTGGTGATCAGTAGTGCGGGTCCTCCCTTGAGCCTGTCAAATACATTGACTTGTGATTAACTCGTAAAATTTTGGAGATTCAACTTTAGTAGTAATTTAGAAGAGGCTTAATACAGTGCATGCTTATTTCATTTTTATCAGGTAAAAGTCTGCCATCTAGTGGTGATACCCAAGATGCACAATCAGAAAACACTGAGCCAGTTTTATTTTTATATCACTCTTTTAATGCTTGTATTTCATATCGATTTACATAGCAAATTAAAGAAATATTTTTACGTATTATTCTTTCCAGGAGCATCCTTGGCTCAGGATCGTGGTCGTCTAGAGGCCAGGATAGAGGTGCTGAACACTGAGCTGGAGGCTCAGAGAAAGCAGAATGAGAGGGACAATGATGCTCTTAGAATCAAAGCCAAAATCATGGATGACCAGACGGGAACCATTCGCAGACTCAAAGAGGTAGGTTGATACTTGTATTACTTAAGTCAGAGGGTTAAACTTGAAGCAAAAAGAACAATAAAGTATTTTATCCAGAACTATTGAGTTTTAGAATCCCAAAAAGTGTTTTTGGGATTCTTTTACCTGGATTATTGAGCATGCATCAAGAGATATTGAGGTTTAGCTTTCATTTTTGTGCTTTTTAATCATATGCATTAATTCATATTCTTGTGCAGTCCCTCTTCATCCGTCACTGCTGTGTAGTCCTTGCAGGAGCATGACGATCAGATCCAAAGGCTGAAGGAGGACGCAGCTCAGGCCCAGAAGAGGTTTCAGGACCAGCTGGAGGAGGAAAAAAACCAGCAAGCTGTTCTGAAGGAACGAGTGGAACATCTGAACTTGCGCAAGGAGGAACTGAAGCAGCAGCTGGAAGACAAGGAGGTAGAGCTCGAGGAGGTCAGAAGAGTTCACAGGCAAGTGGACCAGCATAAACACAAAAACAAAAAGGCCTGCTTTACACAGAATAATACATTTTAGTGTAATATTTGTGTCTGATTGTATGTTCAAGATCAAATAAGTATAAAATATCAAATGTCCATTTTCAAAATTATACTGTCAGAATTTAAATTCAAGTATGTAGCATTTTGGCTATGACTGCTACTACTGTTACTGCTGAACAGAAGATGATCAGCATTAAAGTTTTAAGCAGTTTCTAAAACAAGTAAGTTTTTTTCATCTTTTTAGTGAATCCACTAAGAAGTGGCAGGAGAAGGCAGACCTGCTCACTCGACTGGAGAGCCAGGTGAAGCGTATGAAGGAGAACTTTGATTCCAAGGAGCGCTTGCTGCTGGAAGAAAGAGATAAAGCAACAGAAGCACACAGGTACACTTAATATCAAGCTAGTCCCTGCCTGTTCTGGGCCTGCCCTCATCAGGGACTTTCAGTGATACTTTTGCACTGGCACTGGTCCACTCTCAGGGGTCAGACATGTTGACATGTATTGTTTATGTGCCTTTTTTTTGGTCTAGAGTGGTGGTGTTTGGTTTCTATCATTGATTGTTGTGTGTTTGATGTTTGTCTCATCTTTGCTTGCCTGCTGGGAAGAAGTCAGAAGAGCTCTGCAGTTTTACTAAAGTTTGGAGGACAGCAGTGTTTATTTTTAAGTCAAGAAAGATGATAAATTGATAAATTTTGCACTAGTAAGAACTAATTTTTAACAAACCCCCCTGAAACTGTAATTTTATATTACTTATGAAGACTCAAATTTCATATCAGGATTAGGAAAATGTAGAGTGTTGTTTCCCCTGTAAAGCAAGGCAAGGTAAATGCTTTTGTTGTAAATAAATCATCACATAGGGCTGCACTTCCTGTGTTAGTACTTTATACCTGTGGCCCTTTACCCTCAAAAATCCAGACATATATTTTGCCCAAGGCAGCACTTGGAGAGCATCCAAAGTGCCAGTCCTTATGCAACCTATCGTATTTGTGTTTGTCTGTTCTGCAGAGCCGCACTAGAGAAATTACACTGCGTGGACGATGCTTTCCGCCGACAGCTGGAGTCCATCCAGGCTGCCCATCAAGCTGAACTTCTGCGACTCGCTAATGAAAAACAAAAAAAGATAGAAGAGGCCAATCAGAAGGTAAAATGTGGACAACTTTCCCACAAATGTTTTTCTCCAAAGTTGAAGAAAGAAACTCTGTTGTGTGCCTGTGTGTCCTGGTGTGAGAAAGGTGAACACAGGTATTGGTTTGCCTCCTCTGTGACAGTTCAAAAATAAGGTGTAAGAGAGACTGCAACTTAAACATTTCACAACAGACTCTAGTTGCTTACTTCACAGTTGGATTTGTAATTCATTATAAACGATGGGGAAGATTCAGTCACTGAAAGACTGACATTCTTCACATACTGTAGCAGTTAATTGTCATCCAACAGTTGATGAAATTAATCACTTTTTCTGGAGAAAATAATAGTGACTTTGATTATGTATAATTGGAAAAAAGTAGAGTAAAAGTAAAACCTGTTCCTTTTTTATCAGTTTTTTCATACCTCCAGTCCAGGGGTGGGTTTTCTACGGAGGGCTATGCTGTCTAAGTAAAGTAAGCAAAGGGCCACACTTTGAAGTAAGCGTGGTATACACAGCACTGAATTATACTCCATGGATTTTATCATAAATAAGAATGGAAAACGGATCGGGGCTGCGGCTGCAGTGATGCGGACGCTGTACCGGTCCGTCGTGGTGAAGAGGGAGCTGAGCATAAAAGCGAAGCTCTCGATTTACCGGTCGATCTACGTCCCTACCCTCACCCATGGTCACGAGCTCTGGGTAGTGACCGAAAGAACGAGATCGCGGATACAAGCGGCGGAAATGAGCTTTCTCCGACGGGTGGCTGGCCTCTCCCTTAGAGATAGGGTGAGGAGCTCAGCCATCCGGGAGGGGCTCAGAGTAGAGCCGCTACTCCTCCACATCGAAAGGAGCCAGTTGAGGTGGTTCGGGCATCTGACGAGGATGCCTCCTGGACGCCTTCTGGGGGAGGTGTTCCGGGCACGTCCCACCGGGAGGCGGCCCCGGGGCAGGCCCAGGACACGCTGGAGA
>VUQS01020967.1:0-13369 GCA_015108495.1 Heterochromis multidens
AAGTAAGCCAGCAGTCTGAGAGCGAAGTGCTCTATTGGGGTGATATGGTACTATGAGGTCTTTAAGATAAGATGGGGCCTGATTATTCAAGACCTTGTATGTAAGGAGAAGGATTTTAAATTCAATTCTGGATTTAACAGGGAGCCAATGAAGAGAAGCCAATATGGGAGAAATATGCTCTCTCTTTCTAGTCCCTGTCAGTACTCTCGCTGCAGCATTTTGGATCAACTGAAGGTTTTTCAGGGAGTTTTTAGGACAACCTGATAATAATAAATTACAATAGTCCAGCCTAGAAATAACAAATGCATGAACTAATTTTTCAGCATCACCCTGAGACAGGATGTTTCTAATTTTAGAGATTTATTGTGAAAATGTAAGAAAGCAGGTTATCCAGGCCTTTGTCTTTAATTCCCTCAATATTGTTTCTGCTGAAAAATACCTAAATCAGTCTTACTAGGTCCCCTTCTTTTCTCCCCTCAGATTTTTTAAGATAAATGTCATAGTCCACATTGACATGTATTCATCATCCTCAGACTACTGGTTTAAAATTGAGTCTCTGCTCTTTAATTGTTGCTATGGTGAGCTCCATTGATGATGCCTTTTTTAAATTATTCAGTTATTACACAACTCAGTGTGAACATATTTAGTTGATTGATCTGAACTAACTTCAATTAGCTTTTCCCTGAAAGCTTTGTGTGTGTGTGTTCTCTCATATCCACTGACAGAAGCCAGATGGACTAATTTTTCCAGACAGGGCAACCCTCTATGTCACTGCCATCGAAGACCGGCAGTATAAGGACTACAAAATACACTGTGAGTAGTCTGAGTGACTGAACGTAAGTCTATGAATGTTTCCTGTATGCAGGTAATTTGTAATACTGCAGAGCTATTCATCTGTATGGTGTCCATAGCAAGAGCTAGGGATGCACTGATCTGGTATTTGGACTGGATAGCTTTCTGATACTGATTTTAAAACATCTAGGTCAGCTATCTGTAACTGACCTAGATTTCAAGATGTGCTGATCTCTGGTCTGATCTTTTCCGTTTACTTCTGAGTTACTTCATGCCTCAGCAGCAGCATACTGGTTGCTAGCAGGAAAGCTAACACAGTATGGAGCAGGGGTGGGCAATTAATTTTCCAAAGGGGGCACATGAGAAACTGGGACGATTGTGGAGGGCCACACCAATCTCTCTCTCTAAACTGCTGCTGATAAGAGTAGATGATACAATTAGGTAACAAAAATGTGAAATAGGCATAGTAAACACGGCAACATTTTGTCACTATTTGATCAACATTCCCAAAAACAATTGTGAACAAAATGTTTATGTTTTGCAAAGACTTAACTTTATACAAAGTGATATTGATATTTTGCTTGTAGTTTAATTACTTCAACTGCAGTTTTTCCCCCTCAGCCAAAAAGGCTATGGGGTATTGTCGTGACCCTGCCGGGCAGGTGGGCAAACAGCGTGAACACCCAAGTTTGTGAATGCGATAACTCAGAAAGGAAGTCACGTAGGCCTTTTAATTGATACCATAGGTCCATCTACTAAAAATCTCGGACGAGTCAGAGGTAAAGTTTTCTGAAAATCTTGTGAATGCAGTAACTCGAGTACAAGGCAAGTACCAAGCAAAAACCTAACAAGACCTGAGAGATGTATCCGACCCATCGGTTGTGCCATTTACTGCCATCGATCTTAAGGAAGGGAAACGGGGAGAAAAGGCTGACGTATGCCAAATTACACAAGAACTCCAACGAAGATAATCAGCAACAGATTTAATGGAGTGATGTATCCAAATTTGAAATTTTTGGTTTGAATTGTCAACATGTACAGAGGAAGTCAGGAGAGAGGTACAGCAACAATTTGTAAAACACTGGAGGCTCCATTACGGTTTGGGGCTGCATTTTTAGCTAGTGGTCTTGGCGATCTTGTCAAAATTGATGGAATTATGAATGCAGAAAAGTACCAAAAATATAGCAATATGTAGCAAAATATAAAGAAAGGAGAGGTGACTAAAGATTTTTTCACAGTGCTATACATTTTGCATGTGGAGTAGAGCTGACAGACATGGGGAGATAGCAGTATGTAGAATCCAAATTATTCAAAATGAAACTAGTGCAAATTAGTCAGGTGAACAATGTGCAATCATTTTGTTTATTTTGGTCCTGTTGTAATTTATTTTTCTATACCAGTTCAGTAAGGTTATATTCTTGGAAGTATTTACATAAAATACATTTGATTAACAAAATAGGAATTTCATTTTTAAGGTGAGCCTAATGTTGATTTACAGGTAAAGGAATGGTTCCCAGTCTCTTCCTCACAGTAAGGAATACAGCTGAATAATTAACTTTGGTATTGGATCAGTACTTTGTATCTGCAGATACAAAAAGCCAAGTTATCTCTACTGGATTGGAACTGAAAAAAGTTAGGTCAGTGCATACTTAGCAGGAGTTTTTTGTTATTCCCTCTCCTAACATGCAACTTATCAGTCACATCTGCTTTCAGAAAGGAAACCCTAAACACTACTTAGGATATTTCTAGCTGTAATCTACATGTGGTGTTGTGAAGTGACTGCTCTTTGTCTGTGCCTCTGTCAGGGTGGGAAAACGTGTATGGTTTTGATATGTCTTGCATCAAGGAGGTGGCAATTAAGGAGCCCCTGGTTGATGTGGTGGACCCCAAGCAGCTGGTCAGCAACTCCTGTCTCGTCAGGGTGGGTGGATCATCATTTTATGCTCCTTGAATGCCACTGGGACAGAGGTGTCTGTCCTTGACTTGCAGAGGTGGTGACTGAAGCAGTTTTCAGTCAGTACCTAAAGTGAAATATTTGGTATGAAGTCATCTTGTTGGTGTTTTTGTTTAGGAGGTGGACATCTACACAGTGAAGGCAGAAGACCTGACCTTCACCTCCCCATTCTGCCTCCAGGTGAAAAGGAATGATTACATCCATGCGCTGGTCACTTACTTCAACATCGAGTTCACTCGCTGCCACAAGAGGATCGGCTTCTCTACCAGTCAGTGTGCTTTCCAACACACAGCCCGCCTATTGTCTTTACACAATAGGTGTTAATCTGTACTCTGGTCAGAATGACATGACTTTCTAGAACTTTGATAATTCCGTAGTAAGAGCAGTGTGCCTGAGTTTTGATACCAGGATTTTCCAGAGGAAAACATTGTAATAAGGGATGTGCAGTAGCTCACTGTTGGCTAAGGGTAGGATTCTCACTTTGGGTGTTAGTTCCCAGGATTCACATGCCTTATCCAAATAATGGACAAGACCCCAATTCATGTTTTGCCATGTCTAGAGGTGGCAAAGACATTACTTAAAAAACGTGCATCTTCCAAATTCTCAAGCAGTCACAGGTACAACTTGTTGAAATTGTATAGGTTGTTTTGATAATAAATTTGCACTAATGTGTGAGGTGAAATTGGTCTGTTTTGACAAAGTAGAAAACGTCAAGTCTCAAATTGCAGCCAGAATAAACTAACCAAAAGAAACGTATGAAAATACTTTCACTATCTAACAAACACGAGAAAACAAACAGCAGGACCCCCCCTAAAAACCTCACCCTTGAGACACCACATGGCAAGAACTACAGGTAAACAGATGTGACTATTTCGAACGTGGGCCAAGATGGCACAAGGTTTTCAGCTGACTGCAGCCAATTATCTATGTTATCATACTAATTACAGTGGGGGCACATGCAAATTCAAATTATTTAGGGGGTTGGGGGTCAGGATTCTGGTATTAAAAGGTATCCCTAGATTGCATGCACACTTTGTCTCCCCCAGGCCCAGAGTCTCCTTACACCCACTGGAAGCAGACAGTCTTCTACCTGGATGATTACCTGACTGTAAAGACTGGTGAGGAAATCTTTGGCACCATCAGCATGAAGCCAAATGTCAAGAACAATGTAAGCACATCAGAGGTCAACTATTCTTTCCTGCTTACTGTTCCTTGCTTTGATTACATTTTAATTTTTTTGTGCATTGCATATCTGCAACTTGTCAAACCTCCTGTCTTGTCTTTTTGTAGAGGGACTTGGACTTCACCATAGATGTTGACTTCAGGGGCCAGCTGTGTGAGATGTCAAAGACGTTGGAGTACAGAATGCGTTAGAAGTCACTCCCTCCGTCCCTGTTTTTTGTCATTAGTAGAGGACAAATATACAGTTTGGGAGTCAGAACGATAGTCTGATGCTCCCCTGCAGCAACATTTTAAAGACATTTTTTTTCTTGTTCAAACATTAACAGTATTTAAATGGTTTTTGTGGCTTTCAGTTCAAAGTGGTGTGGTGCTTCATTGTGCCGTATACACTCAACAAAATGTATGTTAACATACAACTGGTGTTTTATTTTGGGGTCCTCTTTCTTTTTTGCATGGGAGAAATTGATATAGACACAAACTCAGCTCGTCCCTTCATTGTAACAATAACCATGGTATTTGTCAACAGTCTCCTCGTTTACATGTACTACAGGGCTGTTAAAAGCTGGTTTGCCATGGTTGGAATAAGGACATTGTTTGTAATTCATCACACACTCAGTAAGATGATCCTGATCATAAGTATATTGGGAATAGATGGTAGCTGGGCTGCACCACTGATTCTTATTTGACTTTTAGGCCACACCCTTTTGAGGGAGCACACTTCAGTGCAACTTTCTTCTGAACCTGAAGGAAAGGATATGATGTGTCTTGAGTGAATGTGAATGGTAATAACTGTGTTGGTACTCCTGAGAGACAGTCCTGACTTATCACACTTCTTTTGTATCATTTCTGGCTGCTGCTTTCTTTTTGTTTTTTTTAAAATAAAATCCATAAACTGTAAATGTAACTTTTCTGTTTTCAAAGTGTTCTGTCTTCAAAGCTACAAAGTGTTCTGAGCTGTGATATTCTCCCAATAGCATCTCTATCAAGAATCTCACCATACAGTTATTTTTGTTTCTACATTCAGTTGTATACTGCCCCTAAAGAACAAAAGTAATCCCAACAACTTAAATTTCACAGCAGCAATAAATTTGTTTGTGACATGTCCAAGATTACAAAAATGCATTTACTCATTTTTCAGAATGTGGATTATCGCATTGTCATGATAACAAGAAAGCTTTTTTTTTTTTTGGCCAAAATTTTAGATACCAACCAGTTATTTCCATTTTCGACATGTTCAGTCTCTGCAAATTAAGCTGTTTTAGCTGTATCTGAAGTTTATGTTTACTTTGTCATCGAATGATGACCATGATGCATTTAAAAGCTCCATCAAAGCAAGTAGTGTTGATTATTTTCAGACTGCCTCCAAGGTTCCCGGTGAAAACTCAGAGGTCGAGTTTTAGATTGATGCAGAACTCTGGCCTGTATTCTGGATTCTAACTCTACTTCCATTCAAAGATATGAGCCAGGTAATCTCGCAGGATTCAAAAGAACAGTTCTTGAGTGTATCCCACATTTCATATTATACAGGAAAAGAAACTTGGATTAAAGGAAAATATCAAAAACTGAAAACTGCAGTATATGGGAAATGAAACATTTTGGGAAAGCTTACCTTTTTCTTAGGTACACATATCAATGTTAGTTTCATTGTATATCAAGTTTTGAGAAGAATGTCTGGGGGAACTGCTACATGTTATTATGAGTCTTGGTTTGGTTAGGAGCCTAATCACTTAATCTAAACAAACTGTCAAAGTGTCTGTCAGAGACCACCCCGTTTGATACATGAATATAATACTAATACAAAGGCCCAGCTAGATAATTTGCAGCCTGGACAGTCAGTGTTCTGTTGGATCCACATTTACCAAGAACTACATGAAATACAGGACCACTGGAGCCCATTGCTGTACAAAATTGTGGACAGCTACTATCACTTCCAGCTTATGGTAACACAAATCAGTTAAACTACAGGCATGTCTTAAAGACATAAAGGCCAGGATGACATTCTCCAATTTCCTCCTTCTAAATTCAGACAAAACTAAGGTTATTGTATTTGACCGTTGTTACCACCAGATCTTGTGGACTACTGCTCAAAAAAACTACATTAGGTCAACACAGAAATCCTAATCACCTCCCCAGATCAACCTTTTTTTTTTTTTTTTTTTTTACTTTAAGCCCTCTACTCCATGTTTCATAGGTCTGGGTTTTGAGGTCTGTCAACAAGACATCAATTCAATTCATGGAGGCAGATCATTGGAACACTGGAATAAGGAGACTCACGAGAGTCTGGTTAAGTGTAATCTGGCCTTTTGCTTTGTTGCTTGTGGTGAACCCTCTGAATGATCTCATTAAATTGGATAGACTTGGATGATATACCTACTGTATATGAAGGGTGCTCCTAACTGCCTCAATTCATGGAGGCAGATCATGGGAACACTGGAATAAGGAGAGTCACATGAGAACTGAAGAGTCTGGTTAAGTGTAACCTGGCCTTTTGCTTTGTTGCTTGTGGTGAACCCTCTGTATAATCTCATTAAATTAAATAGATAGACTTGGATGATATACCTATATGAAGGGTGCTCTGAACTTGTAAAAGCTCTCTGTATGCTCCGTCTGTGTTGTTTTTATATATAGATATATATAAAAAAAAAAAACCCACACACACACCATGTGGGTTCCCAGCAGATCGTCAATGCACAGCCATTTTCAGATCTCTCCAGAGATGTTCAATTGGGTTCAAGTCTGGGCCACTCAAGGACATTCAGAGTGGTCTCAAGTCTACTCCTTTGTTATCTTGGCTGTGTGCTTAGGGTCGTTTTCTTGTTGGAAGGTAAACCTTCGCCTGAGTCCAAGGTCCAGAGCGCTTTGGAGCAGGTTATCATCAAAGATGTCTCTGTACATAGCTGCACTCCCTCAACCCTGACTAGTCTCCCAGTTCCTGCTGCCAAAAAACATCCAACAGCATGATGCTGCCATCACTCAGACTGGCCGCACAGCCAGCTATAGGAAGAGTCCTGGTGGCCACTGTGCTCATCGGGACCTTCAAAGCTGCTCCTTCAATGCTCCCTTCCCCAGATCTGTGTCTCGATACAATCATGTCTCAGAGGTCTACAGACAATTCCTTGGATTTCATGGCTTGGTTTGCGCTCTAACATGCACTGTCTACTATGGGACCTTATATAGACAGGTGTGTGCCTTTCCAAATCATGTCCAATCAACTGAATTTACCACAGGTGGACTCCAATCAAGTTGCAGAAACATCTGACAGGCGATCAGTGAAAACAGGATGCACCTGACCTCAATTTCGAGTGTCATGGCAAAGGCTGTGAATACTTATGTACATGTTATATTTTTGTTTTTTTATTTCTAAGAAATTTGCAAGAATTTCAAGCAAACCTTTTTTACTTTGTCATTATGGGGTATTGTGTGTAGAATTTTGAGGTGAAAAATGAATTGAATCTATTTTGGAATAAGGATGTAACATGACAAAATGTGGAACAAGTGAAGCACTGTGAATACTTTCTAGATACACTGTAGGCTACACTTGCTATAAAATTTAGAATTGAATCTAAAATCCTTCCCCTTACACATAGGGTTAGGGTTAAGGTGAAAAATGAATTGAATCCATTTTGGAATAAGGCTGTCTTAAATACTACAGTACAGAGTGCAGGTTTGTTTGTTTCCAATAGTAGAATGGGAGGCAGAGCCTCCCGCCATCAGAATCTTCTTCTGTGGAACCAGCTTACAGCTTGGTCAAGTGACCCTGAGTCAAGCAGGTGAGGGACTTCCCATGATGGACTGAACAGCTTTTCCTCAACTCACCTCTCTTTCACACCCCACATAGTACTATACACCACTACTGCACATATACATACATTTTGAATGTAACAGATGTTACAAAGTGTTACAACAGCTAAAATTAAGAAAACCTATAAACAATATAGCTTACATAAAGTAGAATAGCTTACCAAAAAACCCCTTAAACAACCCCTCAGCCCAAAACAAACAAAAAAACCCAACAACTACACAAAACAAAACAAAAAATAAACAGTATGACAAAAGTATTTATTTGAATTATCCCAAAATATGAATATGACTTTTGAGCTCATACTACCACATACTCTTGTGGTAAAGGCATTATCTCATCACACACAAAGTGTTGAGATCTCAGTCAGCAGCAGCACAGTGTCTCAATCTCTTCATGTGGGACTGTGTACACACCAGCAGATTGAAGCAGAGAAGCCAGGGAGGAAAAAACATTTCTCAAAATATCTAAGGTATGAACCATTTTTTCATATTTAGTTGAACTGTTACCAGTTTTCTAACTAATCTTAAGGAAATGTCTGTTTTCAGTCCGGCTCAAAAACATAGCTGAGATTTACATAGTTCCTAAAAAAAAAAACATTCCAAAACACAAATGCATGTATGTGTGACATCTTCTGAATTTGTGGAAAATTTTGAAAATGGGCAAAGGTCTAAACTAATTAAATCCAGGTGTTTACAAATTTAATTAATTTAATGAAGTCATGATTGATATAAATAGGTGACACATGTAAATCAACAGAAATTTCTACCATAAAATTATGCCAAAAAGCTACAAATTGGTCCATAAAATTTACCAGGGTGCAAGAAATGTCAGCTATTTAAAATTTCCTCATGGAGGACAACTAGTGCCTCACTTTATGTGTACCCCAAATAGAGTTTACACACTCAAGAGTTTGGAAATTGACATTCAGAACAAATGGCCACATAAATCACTTTTTGGAAAAATATCAAAATTTAAGAGATATAATAACACAACAGAACATTTAAAACAAATTTAGTTTGACCTCTTTACCCTAAAACAATTTTAGCTTTCCATTAATAATTAAAAAACTGAGTAGATAATTATTAAATCTGTTTGATAAGAATCTTATTACCTCCAGTAAATCACAGCTTGCCTGTATGTGCATTTGAAAAATTAAGTTGACGTTCAAGTGCTCTTCTACTCCTATACCACATGAGCAATGGTATAGGAGTAGAAGTTGAAACATGAAGCAAAATGATCTCCCTCTATAATTTGGAAAATCCCAGAGCTTCTGCACTGATATATCATCAAAATGGCAGTAAAAACCTACACGATTGTACATTTGTGTCTTCACTTTCCCCAACGTGAGGTTACAAAAAAAAATGAAAGGTGGACAACCAGCTGAAACAACAGCAGATGTGATGTCACTTCTGGCATGAGCCATTGTTCACGAAGGCATAATGGCAGGTATAATGGGCCCTCACTCTATGAACTCTGTAGACACTTTTCTGATGAGTTTATGGTCTCAATCACTAGTGTCAAGTCTTATATAGTCTCAATACAATTTTACGTTTGTAAATGATGGTCCCCAATTTTGTCAGAAAGGACTGTAAAAGAGTGAATACTCTACCATGTGAATGACAAGTTGCTAGCCAGTGAGTTCGCTGTATATCTCAGATCCTGGCCCCACTTGTCACTTCCAGTGTCAAAACCCAAGAAGACAACAGTGTCACAAACATCAGTTTGAGTCTTCACAACAGGACTTCTGTAACCAATGGATGGTGTCACAGTGGCTATATCTATTTTTATATACAGTCTTTAGTCAGGGTGTTGCCTCCCAGCACTGCTGCCGTCTGTAGAGGTCAAAGATTGAGTGGGCAGGGCAAGCTGATGAGCAGGGTTTGTGGCTGACTGGCACCTCCTCTGGTGGAAGGGGCTTTTGTCTGAGCAGGTCAGAGGTTATGAAAAAGAGGGGGGAGGGTCCCTTAGTGTTCCTGCTCCCACAGCACTGGGAGGGTGGAGCCCGAAGCAGCTTATCCTGGAGCAACTGACAGATCAGTTGATCCTCCTGCACATCCACGTTGACCAATGAAGTGAAGAGAATCTGAGAGCGAGAGACATTCACTACTACACATATACATACACATGTGCGTGCGCGCGCGCACACACACACACACACACACACACACACACACACACACACACGAAAGTGAAAGACAGAAAACACAAGGTGGATTTGAAATACCCAAAATCTAACAATTTTGGACTGACAAGCATTAGTTTTAAATTTTTTAACTATGTGCCTATAGACTGGTGAAACCTTCCCTATCTTTACTTCTGAAGTTATTTACCCGTCTGACTGTTAAATGTGCCAAACTGGGGGCTTTTATTTTATTTTACATGAATATTTATTTATTTTATTTTGGGACTTTTCCCAAATCATGTTGGTGGCATCAAATTCAAATAGTTTATATTGTATATATATTATTGTATATATTGTGTATATATATATGGGTTTGGTGCTTTGTGGATCGGCTGGCAGCCAGAGGCGGAGGTCCTGGTGCTCCGATCCCCGGCTTCCAAAACTGGCTTGTGGTACATGGAACAACCAGAAGGTGTTCCCCACCTTCTGGGGGGGGGGGGGCTGAGCTGGTGCATGAGGTTGGGAGATACTGAGTAGATGGAGCTGGGCTCATCACAATGCACAGCTCGGGGTCTGGAACCAGTTCCCTGGAAAGCTGTTGGAATCTGTACCACTATGGAGTTGCCCTAGGTAAGAGGCGTGAATACTGGGGTGGGTATACTCATATCCCCTCAGTTCGCTGCCTGTACATTGGGGTTTTCCCCAGTGGATGAGAGGGTTGTTTCCCTGCGCCTTCAGTTCGGGGAACAGGTCCTGACTGTCGTTTGTGCCTATGCGCCTTCTTGGAGTCACTGGGTGGGGCGCTGGAGAGTGCTCCATCTAGGGACGCCATTGTTCTGCTGGGGAACTTCAATGCTCACGTGGGCAACGACAATGTGACCTGGAGGAGTGTGACTGGGAGGAATGGCCTGGACAATCTGAACCCGAGTGATGTTCTGTTATTGGACTTCTGTGCTAACCACAGCTTGTCCATAACGAAAACCATGTTCGAGCATAGGGGTATTCATAAGTGCATGTGGCACCAGGACAGGGCTGTCCTGGCTGACGCATCTCTGCAACGTTGCGTTGAGGTCTGGTACAGTGCCTCTGAAATTGGCAGACTGGGGTGATGGTTCCCGTTTAAGATGGGGGACTGGAGAGCAAATGGGAAATGGACTGGTTCTTATATAGTGTTTTTCTAATCTACCTGAGCATTCAAGCGCCCCTATAGTTGGAGCACAAATCACTAGTGTCCAGTTCTGGCTCTTAGCCGGAAAAAGGTTGGGTGCCGACTCTAGGTCTGGGACAAGTTACTACCCCAGGTGAGGGTATCTCAGGGTCTTGAAGTGGAGTGTGAGACTGACAGACTGATTGGGGCTGCAGACACTGTAACGCTCTGTTGTGGTGAAGACAGAGCTGAGCATAAAAGTGAAGCTGTCGATTTATCGGTCAATCTACATCCCCACCCTCACCTATGGTCACAAGCTCTCGGTAGTGACCGAAAGAATGAGGTCGCAGATACAAGCGGCAGAAATGAGTTTCCTTCGAAGGGTGGCTGGGCTCTCCCTTAGAGATAGGGTGAGGAGGTTGGTCATTCGAGAAGATCTGAGAGTTGAGCTGCTTCTCCTTGACACCGAAAGGAGTAGTTGAAGTGGTGCCGACTAGGATGCCTCCTGGACACCTCCTAGGTGAGGTGTTTCAGGGATGCCCTACCAGGAGAAGGCCCTGGGGCAGGACTCGCTGGAGAGATTACATTCAATTCTATTTTATATATATAGTGCCAAATCACAACAGTAGTCACCTCAAGGCGCTTTATACTACAAGGTAAAGACCCTGCAATAATACAGAGAAAACCTAAACAATCATCTGCTGCAACTGGTTGGGGGTGAGAATCTCTTGGCTGGCTTGGGAACGACTGTGTTCCTCGGAGCTGGAGGAGGTCGCCGGAGTGAGGGAAGTCTGGGCTTCTCTGCACAGACTGCTGCCCCCACAACCCGAACCCATTTAAATGGATAGATTATTATTTAATCAGCATTTTAACTGCTGTAACAAAAGAATTCCCCAAATATGGGATAAATAAGGTACTTCTCATTCAGTCTCATCATTCACAATGGAGAAACAGCTCTTGGTGACCCAAGGAGACATTAAATAAGACAACCTGCGAGTCTGTCTGTTACCTTCAGTAGCTCTTGCATTCATCAGATTTTTCGTCCTCTCTGACTTCTGTAGTGTTTCCTGAATTGCCCTCTGGGAGTTAAATTCAGCCCCCTGTAGGACAACAGATAGGTGACCAAGATAATTATATGCTAACCAGTTGTTAATAAGCTTAGTGATCAATTAATGAAACTGTACAAACCTGCAGTGACTGAAGCCTAGTCTTCAGAGCCAGAGTGGTATTTAGCTCTGCTCTCTCCAGACAACTCAGATCTTGACTGGATGTTACGGCAGGAGGTTCCACCAAATGTCTGAGGCCTCCACCAAACAGTGGAGAAGAGAAAGAATTTTACAAAAAAGTCTTATTTACGATCGTTTTATTAAATCAGTAAGGCGGATGTCTAATGAGCAGGAAAACATATAAATATACTTTGCTCTACCAGAGACAACAAACTGGACTTGATCATCCACAATTTTTTTTTTGATATTTCAGGAATATGCAGTTAGGTCCATATACAGTATTTTTTTTTATTTTTTTTTTTTAATTTGAGCTCTATACAGTTATTATATGAAAAATATTTTGGGGAAATTTATAATTACATTTGAGCCCTAAGTGGACTGTGTATAATTTCGTAATGGTAAATGTAATATTTTTCTTCAACCCTAAAATAAACACTTTCAGATGATAGTCACCTTGTAACTGTAATTTGATCATGTTTTGGCAAACAGCTAAGGTAACAAAATATTGTGTCAATATACAAAAAGAAATATCCAAACCTCAGTTGTCACATCCAGTTTAAAACGTCAACAACAGTGACAACACTCAGCTTGAGGCTTCATAACAGGACTTGTGTACTGAATTGTGTATTACTGCCAAAATACTTAGTCACTTGGAAATGTCATTGTTTTAGGAAGGAAAAAAAAAAAGCACGAATCTGGGATAGGCAACATATTTTTATATACAGCTGTGGTCAGACGTTTACATACACTCTTCATGGGCATGAATGTTATAGTAATTTTGGGCTTTTAATTATTTCTTTGAACTGTTCTTTTTCTAGGTTGGAAAGACTATATAGTATGCATCTTTAGCGACTTTAACAAGATTTGGGTGCACACGTATGAATTTATTTTGGATTTTCTCTAATCCACACAGGGTCAAAAATTATACATATAGACTGAAATGTATACATACACTACCGGTCAAAAGTTTTAGAACACCCCAATTTTTCCAGTTATTTATTGCAATTCAAGTCGTTCAAGTCCAATGAATAGCTTGAAATGGTACAAAAGTAAGTGGTGAACTGCCAGAGGTTAAAAAAAAAGGTAAGGTTACCCAAAACTAAAAAATAATGTACATTTCAGAATTATAAAAAAAGGCCTTTTT